>PVHX01014915.1:0-48605 GCA_004024805.1 Geosciurus inauris | reverse complement strand
CGCTGTTTGTATGTTCAGGCAGAATACAGCCTGAACCTCGTTCTCGTGGTACCAAATACCACCTAGCAGACACGTGATGGGGTTTGGAGGAAGATCTATTGTCTTCAGTTTTATCTAATAACTGGAAAGGCTGAATAGCTCCCAAGAAGATCCTAATAGTTGATATGGTTACCGTTTGCTTAGGTTTGTCCAAGCACAAGGTATGAGGCTAATATTGGGCAGCTGCTGTTCTCTATTCTTCTCCATGATGGTGTGTCACGTCAGTGTGCTGGGAATTCTGAAAAGGCTTTCTTGCTGCTGCTTTGAGGGTTGGCCTCTGGAGGGATGCTCTGTGGCTGCATCATTGCAGAGGAGTGGGGAGTAAGGAGGATGGTTGGTCATGTGGTGCCCTCGGGTGGTGTCTTGCTGAAGAAAGCCACTCTCTCAGACAGACTGGTTCCTATACTTGTGTAAAAATATTTTAGAGGTGAGCCTTAATGGGCTCAGAGGCCCCAAACACTGCACTTGAGGCCATGAGACAGCTCAGTACAGAATGGTATCTTTCATGAGACCCTATTTAGTGATATATGGAGAAAACAGATTATAAGCTCTTGGGGAATCTCTATATGAAGAGGGGTAGAAAGAGGTTACTGGATGGAGGAGCCCCAGGAAGCACTCATCTTCCTAATAGGTCAGGATCATAAAGTGGGGTTGGTATCCCCTTCCCAACTCACAAGGGGAAGTGGTCAAAGTGCCTTCCCTTTGTGATATGTTGAAGGAAACTGTCCTATCCACTTTACCCCAGGAGAAACAAGGAGAAGGGCCAGGGAAGAACATGACTGATTCTCATCTCTGAATCACAGGTCCTAAAGTTGAGAATCTGTTCTTGGGAGAGGCTGGAGCCATCTGCTGGGATCTGTTTTTCATCAATATGGAGGGTCAGTGAGGTTTCCTCCATCTGGAGAAGATGTCAGAATGTCTTGCCTAGAGGCTCAAGTGGGGAGAGAGTAGGTTCAAGAGAGAAACTGGATTGTTTGCAGGAGAATACAAGGATAACCTCTCTGTCCCAACTTGCAACAGAGATGGTACAAAGTCCAGTGGGCCTGTCTCAAACCAGTGTGGGTGACAGACTCTTGCTTCGGGGATTGCTGACCACTGCTGGGGACTGTTGACCGGGATCCAAATGTCACTGATGTTCATGTGAACCTGGGAACTTAACAGTCCCATCTCCAGACTAGACCCTGAACCCAGAAAGCAACTCTGCTTCCTGGGACAGGGCGGCCGCTGAAGCCCTGAAGTGATAGGTTTTCCAAAACAGCGGATGTCTGAGGACTAGTCTCTAAGCTACATCACAGCAATGGAAGTGCTGCAAATTGCCTTCATCATTTAATACATATTCTTCTGCCACTGGATGCTTTACATGTATCTCAGTCAATATTTTTATATTAATGGGAAAAACTCAGAATCCATGTTAATGCATTGTAATCACTATGTTTTCAAATGGAGCAGTCACATTTCCCCCAAAGGACTGGCTGGTATCCTGTGGGTACCTCTGAGCCCCTATAATTGTGTCCTCCTTTTAAGGTACTGTGGGTTCTTAATGTCAGAATTGTCACATGTTATCAGATCCCGTTGTAAAGGACAGAGTTTGTATTGCATTTGAGAAGTCTACTTTATTGAATAATTTAGTTCATTAACAAAGGATAAATGAGGTCCATGTTTGTTCTTTAGTATAATACATACAAATGACTGTTATAGTACATCTTTATAAGGCAAAGAAATAGAGCTGAATGATCCTATTTTCAGAAATAAAAAATACACATGATGTAGGCAATAAGCACATTATGAATCCATTTTCAGTTCTTAACTACATGAATAAACCTCATCAGAAGGACTTACAGACCTCTATCAGCTGGTCAAAATACACACATATCCAACATCTGCACACTGGAGCCCAAATGTTTTCTACTCTGTTGAACGGGCTTTATAGATGAGTCATAAGCCTTCATGGAAGGTGAAACTGCCCCAATTATACAAAATAGGCCTCACGGAAATGCATCAGGGGGCATACACAACACTTCTACTGGGAGAAGCTGCAGATTTCAAGAGATGCAAAGAAGTCATCTGAATCCTGGAATTTAAAGTCCAGATGGACTCTTCTTTAGGATAGAAAGCAATTGCCTCTTGGAAATAAAATTCTCTTCTCAAAAAGTCTTGACAGTGGTGGTGGCTGAGGTTATAGTTCAGTGGTAGAACATGTGTGAGGCTCTGGGTTTGATCTCCAATGTTCCCCCCCTAGTTAGTTAAAAATAATAAATACATAATAAAAGGCCTTAGAGGTGTATCATGATGAAAAAGATGGATTTTGATTTTAACTTAAGTAAAAGAGAGAAAAAAATTGAAGATGGAGTAAACACAAAGTAGGGAGAATCAGAGATATTAAGAAGCAAGCCTCAGCCATGTTTCAGCCCACATGGATGGCAGAATTGCCAAGGACCATAGAGATGAAGTGAGTCTAACCATCACAGGGCCCTAGCCCACCAAGGGCCCTGCCTCTTCCTGTCACTTACACTTTTACAAATTAATTTTCTAAAACAGCTGGCCTACAGCTCAAACTGAAGAAGCACAGGTTTTCAGATTGGCACCCTTTGCCAAATGGCTGGGTAAGGACAGAGGCAGTATCAGGGACAGGTGGTGGTGGGGGGGCGAAGGAATGAAATAAAGAACAGGATATTCATTTTCCTAGTATAAAATCCATATTTTGATTCTAAAATGAGAAAAAAGTATACTAATTTCCATAAAATGGATGAAAATATAAATATTCACACATATTTTAAAACATATCCAAATATGCCATGTCAATAGCATCATGCCTATTTACATTTTTTTAAGGAAAGAAAGCAAATTAGTTCTGGCTTCATGCAACAAAAAAACAAATTCACAGGACTCAACAGAGATATGTGTCACCCAATTTCAACCTGGAAATCATTGTCCCAAGTTAGTTCAGATGACAATTCCAGCTAAAGTTCTTTTATGTAATAAATGGGAGCATGAGATCTTTTCTCCTATTTTTAAATATCAACAGAGTCTGGGTAAGTGTTTGATGTCTTCCAAGTTACAAACGTGGGGACTTTTTCTTCTTTTAATAATTTGTAGGTTTATTTCTTTCCAGACAGTGGGAAGTGCCACATCAGAGCTTCATTTCCTCCATTTGCTAAAGAAATGTAAGTGAGCAAAATCACATTGTCCATTAAAAGGGTGGAGGAGAAATACGGCCTCTCAAATCCTGATGACTTCTTGGAAAAATTGATCACAATAGCCCCACTCTAGCCAGACTCGGATTCTCTGGTCCACACTTGTGTCTGGTTTGATTCCCCAGCTTTGCAAAGCCCCCTTTCCCCACAAGAGTAGTAATCTACCAAGTTACAAGCACTTGCTAGAGCAGCCATACGTGGGTGTGGAGTGAAGGGACAGGACAAACACTGGACTGATAATCTCCCCTTCACTGTAACCCTAGACTGTAATCACTAACTCTGCGATGCAGATAATCCTCAGCTCTCCTGTGAAAGGCGCCCAGCTGGCACGAGGATGCCTTCCCATCCAAGCATAGAAATTTAACTACAAATTCAAACAACATCCATCCTCAAAGTAGAGTTTCCTTTCTAAATCTCAAAAAGTAAAAACTAAAAGTATAAAAATAAAAACGAATTTTTTTTAAATCACATCCACTAACTACAGGGTCATCAAATGGATGAATGTGGCAAAAAAAATCATGCCTGTATTTGACCTGAGCTGTCCCTGCCATGTGTGGCAAGACCTGGGGAAAGTGTATCTGCCAACGTGAGTCAGAATGGAAGCTAGATGTAAAACGTACATCCTGCAACAGACCTCCTGCTCAATCTGGAAGAGAATTCACGCCACAGGACCGCAGGACCACAGGACTGCAAACGCCCTTCCATGCGGGGTTTCAAATCAGATCCTTGTGTCCTATTTAGCATTTGAGTGGATGCCAGGTCTCTGTGGTCTAGGAGTATTAATGCATGCTCTGGCTTGTATTTTTCCAGACTCAATGAATAGCATCAGCTAAACATAGCACAGTAATGTAACACTTCAGTCACAGGGCTGTGTGTGTGTGTATGTGTCTTTTTGTTTCTTTTATTTTTTTTAAAGAAAACATTTTAAACATAGTCAGATAACAGGAATATAAGAGAAACCAACCTTAAATAAACATAAAAAAAAGAAATGCATCTTAATATAAGAGCAAGGGCTAGAAAGGAGTAGGTTTTATACCTAGTACATGACCTTCAATGAATTGCACATTTCCTTCTATTTCTCCTTCTTCTTTACTTTAAACATGCCAATAAGAATGTTGTGCATTAATTAAGGGCATGCTATATGGATGTTTTAGGTGGAGGTGAGAGAGAATGGAAGATGGACAATGTGAATTGAATCTGCCCTCATGGATAGGACCACCAAGTTATTCTGATTACCTTTCATTACTCTTGTGACAACAGAAGACTACAAAGATTTACAGCTAAAAATAAGGGTATTATTATAGCTGATCTCAACCCAACAGTTATTTGGATATGGAAAGGTCCCTAAGCTGAGTGGTGAGCAGAGGATTGGGTGTGCAAGGGGACTCCAAGGGCTTGGCATTGTCTCTCCTCCATAAGAAAATGATATGCATATTTCACTGTTCATATCCCAGTGCCTTTATGTGCCCCTAAATGCCACCTTCAGTAGCACTTATGTCCTTTATTAAACAACTGTCAGGAAATTGTTTACAAGCTTGAGAATAAGAATATTACAGCTGAAAATCATTGTCATGCCCAAAGAGTGAGATAGCAGAGAGAGAGGGCCCCTCATCTTGGTGTCTGCTTCCTTTACAATCCTCAAATCCCATGAGATTCTGTGTAGGTGTTATTATCATTCTCCATAAATGTCTGATGACACAGAAAGTGAACAGCTACTTCTTGGTCACTTCAATGTAGGAAGCCAGCACTGTCCTTCCCCAGAAAGCACAAAACCAGCTAGCTATTCTCGTGGACAGCCCTCCTGACTGTCGAAGCTCTTCCCAAAGGCTGTAGTTTTAAGGACTAACCATAAGCAGATAACTTTTGCATTGCCTCCCCAGACTAATGCATTCATGCAGATGAGCTGCACATCACAGGAGAGCTGGGAGTGTGCTGCAAAAACATACTGCATCAATTTGAAAACAGAATCAGCTATTTGGGAGAAACTTAGGCACTTGGGGAGAGATGTCAGAATAAATAGAAGATATGATGTCTGCTGCCCCTTGCCTCAAAATTCAAAGAAAGCCTGCATGCAGATTATTTAATCATTGAATTCACCTGATTTGGGAACAAATTAAAACGAGAAGTGGAAGCACTCAAGGGTCTACCAAACAGTATTTTTTCTGAAGATATATGATTACTGCTCAAGAGGCATTGTGACTAGAAGCTGTTTGCTCCCTCTAAACGCATCCTCTAGGTTTTAAAATCTCAAATAAATCTCAAGTATGATTGCTCTAGTAATCTGAGAAATAACGAATATAATGCACTTCGTGCCCGAGCAACTAACATCCAAAAATAAAAAATAAAAATAAAAATAAAAAATTCAAGAAGGCAGAGAAACATCTTTCCAACGTGCACTACGTGGGATCTGGGGATCTCTGAGTCCCCTGAGAATGAGTGCCAGGTGCCCCCTCTAAGCTCACAGAGGTACTCCAAGTTCAAGTTTAAGTTCAAGGGCTCCCCTGCTACAGCCGCCAGTCATCGTAGGGGTCAAGGCATCAGAACTGCTGATTTTTTTCCAAGTCTTCTCAAAGCAGCAGCAACCGCAGCAGTTTTCCTGCAAAGCAAACAAAATATGAATCTTGTTAATTCAGCAGGACTTTAAAAATTGTAATTAGTTGGTTATGCCCCTTAGGAAAACCACACATGACTTTTTTTTTTTTTATAATGAATGTGTGTATGTGAGAGAGAGGACAAAAAAAGAAAGAAAGAATGAATGAAAGAAAAGAAAGGAAAAGAAACCTCTTGATGGATTGCACTGCTTACCCAAGTTGTTATTTTTCTTTTTAGCTTATGCAAGACATTTTAGCACTATTTGCAATATCGAGGGACAAAGCTGCTTTGTTTCATCTAGAGCTCAGCAGCTCCTGAACTGTTGCCACCAGTCCATGGTCAGCTTGATTCCAGCATCAAAGTGAGAATGCAGGTTACTACGTAGGGAATACAATTGTCTCTCAGTTTCTGTGGGGGATGGTTCCAGGACCCCTCATAGAGACCAGAATCTGCTGATGATGAAGTCCCTTATGTAAAGTGGCACAGTATTTGCAAGAAATCTATCCACAAACTTCTGCATAATTTAAATCATATCCCAATTACTTATGATACCTATTACAATATAAATGCTATGTAAATAGTTATTATACTGTATTGTTTAGGGGGAAATAACAAGAAAAAAGTCCATATATACACAGATGCAATTATTTTGTCCAAATATTTTCAACCCACAGTTGGTTAAATCTGAAGACCTGAACCTGTGGATATGGAGGGTGGATCGTATTTCCATTTGCTTTATAAACATCTCTGACCTAGGGCTTGCACACTGCTACCCTAAATTATTCCTATGGATCTGAAGGGGGGTCCTAAATTTATATTTCATAGGCTGGCAAAAGATGTAAGGAAGGAAACAACCAAGTGCCGCCAGGTTGTCTTTGGGAGTGTTTCTTTGACGCATCAAGAAACCTCTAACAAATTGAAGGAGATTTATATGCCTCAATTTACATTGTGGATTATGACTTATTCATAAGGCCTGGAACTCCTTCTTTTTCCACAGACATAATCTTTAACCACCAGATTTTTAAAATCAATATTATCTCAAATTTGGTTTCACTCATAATACATCTTGCCAAAAACCTCATCTCACCCTGGCAGGCAATATTGTGAAGAGTGATTTAAAATAAAACAAAACAAAACAAAAAAACCTCTTCAGACACATTTGCTACTAGAGTCAGTATCTTAAGCTTAAGTTTTAATTTTTAAATAAGTAGGGGCTGGGGTGTAGCACAGTGGTAGAGCACTTGCTTAGCATGCTCGAGGGCCCTGAGATCAACCCCCAGCACCACAAAAGAAAAAAAAAAATGTAAGAAAGTAAACTAGGAAGCATCTAGGTTCTGCAGATCTGAAATGATTCTCCCTTAGCCTGAGGTGAGACCTAAGTGAATTTCTGTGGTCAAGTGGGGCGGAAGGCAGCCAGCCCATGTGGTCATCAAGAAGCAAACATGACATGACTGAGCCCAGAGAGGTCTCATCACCCAGTACCAGCAAAGGTTGTATCTAACTGTTCAGGGAGACCAGCTTCCCTCTGTGTCCTGTCACTATTCAGGCTGCCATTGTTTGGGAACAATGCAACAACCCATTGCACTGGGTTCAAGTGCCAGCTTTGTCATGGAGGGCCTCTACTTCCTCCCACCACCATTCTTCCTCATTTTTTCTCTGCCAGTGCCTGGCAACAGGCCAGCCTTGGAATGCACCCCCCTGTCACCCAGAGAATTGTTCCCACCAGGCCTCAAAAGTTACTCCAGTATTTCTGGTGGGAAGGTGGTTTGTGGCAAACCCTTGGGGTTTGTGGTGACTGGGGACAAAACTGCTTCTGGGGGAGAGGGTGAGGGAGGAGAAACGGAACAGACACAAGCCTGACTGCTTTGGGCACCAGGCTCTCAGGATTCTTAGCAAATGCAGCTCCCAGAGTGCTGAAACCCAGGCCTGGGACCTCCTATGCTTCCCAAAACTTTAATGCCTGTGCTATTTCTGACAAATAAGAATGGTCCTTATAAATAGAGAGCACAAACCTTTTGCTGACTGTTCATAGATTTCCAAATAAGTGATAAGTAAGTGATCCTTACATAGAATACCAAGTATTTTATCAATACTGGTTTGTGACCTTGAATACAATGTACTGATTTATTCCTACCTCATCTTGTTCTACAAAAGATTTGAGGCAGTTTACAAGAGTGTATTCAAAGTAGACAAAAATCCCAGAACCATAAAAATACAGATTAGAATAAAGGATCTAGACCAGTGGATTCTAAGCTTGACTAGTATGTACAGGCTCTGGGTTCAATTCCCAGCTCTTAAAAAAAAAAAAAGAATGGTGAGCAGGATTTAAAACCAGTGCACAGCAAGAACATAGACTTAGCTGGGCACGGTGGCTCAAGCCTGTAATCCCAGCACTTAGGGAGGCTGAGACAGGAGAATCGCGAATTCAAAGCCAGCCTCAGCAACGGCGAGGCGCTAAGCAACTCAGTGAGACCCTGTCGCTATATAAAACACAAAATAGGGCTGGGGATGTGGCTCAGTGGTCAAGTGCCCCTGGGTTCAATCTCCAGTACCAAAAAAAAAGAACATAGACTTGCACATCCTAAGTCTTGTGCAGTTGTTAAAATTTAGCAACTGCACAAGATGCTATGGATTTGCTACCTGAGATGAGGGAGATGCCCTGCTAGAGGGTCAATGGCCCCGTTTGCAATCTTGGGATTTCTAAAAATCAGTGTGCTATTGCTTCTTCAATCTCCTCCTCTAAGACATACCTGGAGCTAGATTATTACTATAAAAAAAGTATTCATGTATAAAACTATCCCTTAGTAATTCTGACAAAACTCTTAAGTCAGCAGGGAACATATGTGAGTTTGTATGAAGTGGCCTTCCTTGGGGCCAGAGAGTGGGGCCAAGGTCACAGTCAGATCAGGGGGCAATAACATGGGCTTTATCTTCCAAGACACCAGAAAAAAAATCATGCTCTACCATTTCTTAGCTACCCATCCTTGGGTGATTTATTTATTTTCTGAGCCCCTGAAACCCAGTTTCTTCATCTGTATCAAAGAAGGTAGCACTTCCTCTGATCTTACACAATGGTAAGAAACAAAAGACCTGAGACAGTTTCTGTTCAGAGACTAGAACCTCCTGAGCTGATTAGTGGGTGTTCCTCCTGGGTACCAGACCCTGGTCTTAGGTTTTTATTGGATTATCTCATCATAGCCCTTTAATGAGTTTAGCCAGTGATACTGTCCCCTAACCCACCCAACATGGAACTGGGCTTGCTCCACCAGGAAATGACAGAGCCAGGATGCAGACACAACAATCTCAATCTGAGGCCCTCTATCACACCATCCCCACCCAGCTGACACATCGCCCTGCTTCTCACAATGTCTGTGCCAGAAACATTTGATTTCTTTCTTATTCCTCTTGCTTATGTCTTAAACAAATGCCTCTGCAGGAAGAGACAAACAGCACATTCTCAAGATTTCTTGAATCTGGGCTTTCCTGGATTGCAATCCTGATTAACCCCAAATGAGTAATTTTCTTTGCTCTTAGAGAAAAAAACAGAGGGACCTGAGACCAACCTTGCAGGTGGGCGCCTTCCATGGACTATTTTGTCATGAGGTTCTGAGCATCAGAGCTGTGATTGTTTTTCTAGGAAAACCAGGAGACATTTGGGGAAGAGTTAGAACTGTTTTTATCATTTCTTGACTTATGATATGAGAACATATAGAGAATCAGTAATCTTCTGCTGAGTAGAAAACAGCCTTTAAGAGATATTCTTGAAGCCTAAGTTACTGACAACCTTCCGGCAGACACACAGTCCACTCTCTTGTAACTCTCCACCATTACTTTCCTTCCTTCTCATTTAGAGTCAGGGTCAGTGCAACATGTACCTACTCATGTTTTATTTTTACACATGTGTGTTTTGTCAAAACCCACTTTGATAAAGCACAAGAGCTAGACTTGTTATACTGGAACTGCACTGACTTTGAAGATAAGTCAGACACTAGGGGTTTCTTCCAAAACCTAGTCATGAACCAAGGTGATGTAAGTGCCACAGGGAGATTCAAGAAGACACAGAAAACATCCAGTCTGGATATATAGAAAAGCCATCATAAAGAAGATGGCATTTGACATCAGCCTTAATCAGCGGGACTTGGGCTGATCTGCAAGGAATAGTAGAAACAATACTGGAAATAAGAGTTCGGGATATGGAGCAGCTGTGACTGCTGGTGTGTTTGGTTTGGTATGGATAATGTGGGAAGCATGAGGATTTTTTTAAAATCAGGGATTGCTGTAATTTAGATCTTAACTGTACCCCCAGGGGCCAGTGTGTTGAAGGCTTGGTCTACAAGGTGACACCAGTGGAAAGTGGTGGGATCTTTAAGAGGTGGGGCCTAGTGGGAGGTCTTTAGGTCATTGGGGCAAGTCCTCAAAGGAGATTATGGAATTCTACCTTTTTCTTTTTTGTTTCCTAGTCATGCAGTGAGACTTTGTTCTATCATGTGCTCCCACCTTGATGTGCTGCCTCACCACAGGTGCAAAAGTGATGAAGCCAATTGATGATGGACTGAAACCTCCAAAACTGAGCCAAAACAACTTTTTTCTCTTTTCAAGTTGATTATCTCATGTATTTGTTACAGTGACAGAAAACTGACTAATACCAGGATTAATGTGATCAAGGTTATAATTAAGGAAATGATGGCTTGATTGGACTAGGGAAAAGAGTGAATGGAGATTGGATATCAGCTCATAGATGCTTTATTAGTTCATTGAGAAAAGGGCATGAACTAAGGTAGTAGCACAGAGAATAGGAAGAAGGTTAGAAAGTGTCTTACTTCTGGGAGAAAAGAAACCATGCCATATTTGTTCATATTTCCTTCCTCTGGCCCCAAAGCATTGGAATTCAGTAGGAGGTACTTGCAGAATCCTAACTGATTCATGGTTTGGAGTGCTTTGTTTTACCCCAGGTGAGAGCTGTTTCTGACAGGAGATGGGATATGTTTATATGGTTGGGGACATAAGAAAGGACACAACCACTACATGTCATCTTGAGCATAAGACAGAATGCAGAGAATTTCAGGATCTTAATTTCTAAGAAAAGAAAATGCTTCTTAAATGAATGATGATAGGCCTACTCATCAGTAGACCTGATGATAGGTGATTAAGACCTATGCTATTAAGCATAAAACAGTTAAAATAAATAAATAAGAATGCATAAAATACAATTAAAGCAGAATTTAAACTGATAAGTAGTTTGGGTCAGAAATGTTTAGTAAATGGTAAATTCTTAATGTAGAGAACATATCAGACTGAGATTATTGCAAAAATAAATCTTCTGAAAAAATTTAGTCTCAGTACAGATTGAGCATTTCTAATCCAAATATCTGAAATCAGAAACGCTTCAAAATTTGAAGTTTTTTGAGTATCAACATGACTTCACATGTGGAAAATCCTACACCTGATCTTGTGTGATGGGTCACAGTCAAAATGACGATGCACTAAAATCTTCAGGCTGTTTGTATAAAATGTATATGAAAGATAAGCAAGTTTTGTGTTTAAACTGAGTCCCATCCCAACATATCTCATTATGCATATGCAAATATTCCAAAAACGTGTTTTTAAAAACCCCAAATCTAAACATTTCTGGTCCTTAGCATTTCAGATAAGGGATATTTAGCTTGCATTTCACTGGAAAACATAAAATATATTGTTGGTATACTGGCTTTCTGTAACACTAAATACGTACAACACAAGAATGATTCTGGAAACGTAGTGCATGCCCACTTCACCCAGTAGGATGGTAGAGCAGTAAAGCTTGGATCCAGACTCTAGAACTCACTCTCCCCTCCTCAGTGTTCACATCTACATAATAGGGATGAAAATAGTGCCTGTTTCATAGGGTTGGCATGAGGGTTTTTGTAAAGTGGTTATAGCAGTTTCTGTCATAGTGCTGCATAATTATCATTTTAATGATGAGATTTATATTTTTTAAAACTGTCTCTATTCTTGAAATATTTATTTACTGCAGGTGCTAGAAGTTGGATGGAATAACAAAAAGGTGATTTTTTGTTGGTATTACATGGTTTGTTTAAGAAATATTTTTAAACACTTTTTAGACTGTATAATGTCATTAATTCTCCACTGTGGTTTCTATATTGTCCTGCCACGTCAAAGTGTATTTGGACACCAATAAGCTTGGATAAAAATACATTGGTGGAAAATGGGCTCAAAATAAGTTGGTCACCCTAATAAGCAGTTTATGTAGTCTGGGTGAGGAACTGGCTAGGTAATAAGTCTATTTTTACTTGGCATCAGTACCAATTATCAAGGAAAGGTATATTCAGACACAAATAAAACTCAGTGCTGATGCTGAATTTAGAAGTAGAGTTAATTTCAATAAAAACTAGATGTGGAAAAAGTGAGTACCTGAAGCACAGTCATTCCAAGGTTTGTTGGTCAAGGGAAAAGTTCCATTCCAAAACCCCAGGGAGTGGGGAGGATGAGGAGAAAAGGTGGAGGAAATGAAAATGTGTCACGCACACACCAGGCTGGGGCCATGGAAGAAGCCACCCTAACTGATGCACATGTCAGGCTCATCACCTGGGAACCTGAAGCCATATATTACTTACTGCCCCTCTGTGCAACTTTTCCAGTTGAGCATCCTAAGTTCCAAGTAAAGTTACTTAAATATTATGCATCTGCTTCTGTGTTATTTCTAGAATCCACAATTATTTGGATGGAAACTGCATGAGGGAGGCAGAGAAGCCAGCCAGGAAGCTACTATAGCAAATCAGGAGACAAATGTCCTAGGCCAGGACAACCACAGGGATGGAGAGAATTGCAGATTCCAGAGGTAATTGGGGAATATTATGTACATAACATGGAGGTAGTTAAATATGAGATGGGGAAACGGAGGGAGAGAGAGGAAACAAAGAAGATGCCTGGTGTCTAGTTGATGTCATTCAATGGGCATCCTTTGCTGGAGGATGGTTGAAGATGAGGTGAGGTGGGGGAAGGCAAGTTTGGCTCAGGGCTAAGAAGTTCCAAGTGGAAGCATCTTGTACCCAGGTGCATATATGAATCTGAAGCTCAGAAAAGAAATCCATGCCAAAGAAATAGATGAGGGAGTCAGAATATAAATGGTAAGGCAGTGGAAGTAGAAAGAGATTTCACTGTAAAAAGTAAGTCCAGAGCACCGGGTCAATTATTTTCAACAAATATTTCAATTTTTAGTATCTGGTAAAAATATCCTTTACATATACTTATGTTGACATCTGGACCAAGCTGAGTATCAGAGTTTAGATTTGGTGCCCAGAGCAGACCAAACCAAGTAAGCAAAGAATTTAGAATACTGAATTGTTTTAAGGAGAGATTTATCCTAAATGTTTATCAGCATATCTTCCCCAAAACTTTTTGTGTGTTTATAATATCTTAAACACATACACACACACATCCCAGACTGTGTATGTGTATGCACAGTATTCTGATATGATTCATTTTATAAAGGATAAAATAATTTAATAATAAAAAATGCTGAAAATAAAACTCTATTAACCACATATAAACAATATAATTAACATTATTTTTTTAAATGTAAAATGCTCAATAAAAGCACTTTCAGCAACTTAACACTAGCACAAGATTTGAAGACCATGAGAAAAGGCATTAAAAGGAAGCTTATTTAAGGTTAAGATGACTCTAGCATCGTGTCATCAAAAGGCAGACAGAAAAATAGGAGGGCAGGGGAAGAAACCTGGTTACCTGTGCCTTCAGTCTGGAGTGAAGCTTGTGGTCTGACAACCAGGGATGCTTGAGAGCTTCACTGGCACTTATTCTCCAACTAAATGGAAAGAAATTCATTAGTAGGAACATGCCAAACAAGGCCTGCATCTGCCCTTCATCTTTGGCGCTGGTAGAACAGATGGCAAAATGTCAAATTCACAGTAAAGTCTTATCTTTTCTAGAATTGTGTGTTGAGAATGATGGCAGAGGTGACCATCACATCCAATCAGAGTAACAACATTGGAAAAACAAGTAAAACAAATAATCGAAATTCTTGTTAATAATTGAATATCTACTTCCAAATATAAGGAACAATTCTTGTGATATCTGGGCCTCATAAATTGAATTCCTAAAAGATGAAGAATAAACCTGTATTTATTATAGGAACAACAAACCACAATGATTATTGGTTATTACAAAAGTAATTCATGTACTAAATCTTTTGAATATGTATTACTAACTTTTAAACTAAGAAGTTTTAAAGAGTTAAATAGATAAGGAAATGTGGTTAATATAATTATTAGAAGAGAGTTGGATTACTTTATGAAGAAACTATATCCTTTTGAAGCTACAAAAAAGGTTTATACAATTTTAGAAAATAATATGAGAAAGAATAGTAAAGATTATATCACATTCTAATTCTGAGATTTGTAACCTGTTTGATGTGCTAATATGGATCACATTAAAATAACCTTTCAAAATAAAAACTATGAGTGAGTGCAATTTCTGAAAAATATCAAGTCAATAGTTTCAAGCAGTCATAAAGTTCAGTTTGTAAGATTGAGTCAATACAATTGCTTCATCAGATGCCAAAGATTTAAGTATAAATTTGAAGAGGAAATATGTGTTTAGTGACTGTTAACAGCATCACCATTATATGATCCTAAACAGACAGAGGTTATTAATAGGAAAAAATCCTCACCTCTTCCAACTTCAAATGGTAATGTGATGTGTTTAGTATCATAAATTTCCATTGTTAGATCCCAGAGCATACCAATAGTGGACAGTGCCAGAAAATGATTATTCCTGAACTCCGTCAGACTTTTAAAATCTTAACATTGAAAACCTAACAATAACATTGTACTCATAATGAAACTTTTAATAACATTTCAGATTTATCTTTGTGCTCCAGAAATTTATGTTATGATGGTAATATGTGACATTGACCCTAGTTTTATCCAAGTATTGACTTCAACACTAAACCAGTTGCCCAAATGTTATCTGATGCATCATAGGTATTAACAAAGCCCTTATTCTGCAGGAGTGAGCGAGGCACAGGCAGTGGAGTCCCTGGTCCTGCTCAGGATCTGCTCTGCCTTAGCCACATGGCTTCACAACTCTCAGAATCAGTTTCCTCATCTATAAAGTAATAGTGGTATGTCCACATAGCACAGAGGTTAAATAAGGCAATACATAAAAGTATAGATAGATAGATAGATAGATAGATAGATAGATAGATAGATAGATGTATAGATATAATATGTTTATGTAATATATATGTATAATAAGTTTATAGTAATTGTGGATTGCTCATCCCTCAAAGTTTGATAGGGTTGGCACTTTTTATCTGTTCACTGCCTAGAGTACAGTAATGTGCAAATAATAATAATAATAATAATAATAATAATAATAATAATAACCTCAGCTACTATTGTGCCCTTCCATGAAGGACAAAGAAAATCACTATCTAAATCGTCCCTCCTCTTAGATTGATGCTGTTAGCCTGGCTACGTCCTCACCCTTTAAGGACTCCAATCTAATCTTAACTTTGTGTTGACCACATTATATTATTTATTTTTAAAAATATCTATCTCTTCTATTAGATCATGGGTTTACTAAAGCAGAACTAGACTTTATATGTCTATTCTCAATGCCCCAACTTGTTTCCTGGATTATAGTAAATGATCAGTGAAATAGTTGAATGAAAGGATTTCCCATCAGGCACCACGTCAGACCCATTACCCATGCTGTTACTCTAGTCCACACAGCATCCCTCTATCTATTGAGTTGTGGTCATGCTTATTAATGGGCCTATAAGACAAAAAGACAATAAAACAATAAACCAAGTATTACTGACTCTGAAAGTCTTAAAGACCACCTACAGTTACATGGTTTAGGCATAAAGCCATCTGAAATAGTATGTTTGACAGGTTAACCACAATGTTCCTCTCCCTCTATTATTCTAAAATGCAAGTCCCTGTATTTCAATATTGTTCTTTATCCACTCAACTTTGAATTAATGTGGTTTTAGCATGAGAGGAACTAGAAGGCCATGTAATACACAGCGGCTCAGTGTGTGGCCTTGGAGAAAGGTCAACTTGTGTTGGAGTATTAGTTCTGCCCCTTAGAAGCCAACTTCTTAGAGTCAACTGATTAGAGTCTCATCCATAAAATAGTAATAATAACAATTTCTACCTCTTGGAGTAGGAGGCAAGACAGTGACTAAAGGAGATAATGTCTAAAAAGCATGTGGCACTATCTGGTCCCTGGTAGATTCTCAAATGAAATGGTGGTTAATCAGCTGCCCAGAGCCATACATGTGGCTTACAGAGGGGAAAGGGATTGAAGATAAGATGGGGCCTAGCAGGAGTCCTTGATTGCTAGAGCTTTGTTGCAAAAGGCAAAGACTTTTTTGCAAAAAAAAGTTGTCAAAGAAAATGACAATCCTAACACCTCATGAACAACGCAACCCCAGATTTCAGTAGACCAGTAGCATCAAATGGACCAAACCTCATTCTGTTGGATGTCACTAGGGGAATGATTGTTTTTTTCTGGGGTTTGAACTCAGCTGCTTACCACTGAGCTACATCCCAAACCCTTCTAATTATTATTATTATTTTTTTATTTTTTGAGACAGGGTCTCACCAAGTTGCTGACACTGACTGGCTTCCAACTTGCAATCCTTCTGCCTCAGCCCCTCCGTTGCTGGGATTAGCACAGTACATGGGCTTTAGAGGAATGAATTCTAATAACCCCAATGGTACATACTGCTTCCCTACTTCTCCCACAGCACAGGATGAACTTAGGTTACCTCTTCTCCTTGATCAGGAGCTTGGAGATGAATTCCCTGGCCTCCTCTGAGATGTCCTGAAATTCTTCATCCTCTAAGTCCCACCTGCACGCCAGGATGTTGTTCAATGTCTCTGCATCATTATCACCCAGGAAAGGGGACAAACCGCTAAGTCTGCAAGATACAGGATCCAGAGTATTTTTTAAATAGCCTCCAAACCTTTACAGACAGTTTGCTTTTTTGGTTCTGTCATTTAAAAGTCAGAAGAGGAAAATAAACTAATAATAAAGAATAATTTTATGATATATTATGGCAACCAAGGAAATGTTAACCTCCCCCACCAAACTCCTAATTCAACAAATGCAACTATGAAAGCTGCTGCTATACTCAAATATGAATTTCAAAGAATAGTACTTCCTTGTTAAAGCATTTTGTAGCTCGAAAAGTGCTGTACTCAGAAGGCAAACACCAGAATATCACCTCTGAGTCTTTCTTTTTCCTTTTAATTACTTTTAAGGCTTCAGGTGGTGTCAGTACTCAGAGTGATTTGTGAAGACACATACATTCACTTGTTCAGATGATGTGGGGGAGAATTCACTCCTTTCACCCACAGGATTCAACAGAACCTAGGAAGCAACTGAGTATGGTATGTTGTTATTTTTAAACAACCTAAATTGAAGCTATTACTCAAAATAGCTAAACCTCTTAGAATATGCACAGATTGAGGCCAAGTGTGTGAGAGAGATCTGCATAGCTACTTACAGCATGTAGGCGATGACCCCCACACTCCACATGTCAGTTGGAAAGGAAACAAAATCATAGTTCACAACTTCAGGGGCGAGAAATTCTGGGGTTCCAAAGTTCACCTTCAGCTTCTCTCTGGGTTTGTATCTGAAATTGTGGAGACAGCATGGAAGAATGGAGCGTGTCCATCAAAACCCCAAAATTGGGATCACAGAAAAGATGCAGTCTATGAGACCAAATAACTTCAGCTGTACAGCAAATTCAAAATAAATAGACTTTAAAGGAAATCGTGTCTTTGTGCCAGTGTCCAAAATTTGTGAAGTCTCAGGGTATCAAGAGTCAAAATTTATACTACAAGACCATAATAATCTGAAACAGTTTTGGCAAAAGTCACTCAGAATAATTAGAACATCTGAATTATAGAATATAACGAAAACTGATACAGTCCTTGACATGTACAGGCTTGAATAAGTCTGCATTAATGAATAAAGAAAAAGCTGCAATAATTTACAACACCCATTTTATATGCATTATTAATGTGCTGAATTGTTAATGGGCCCATGTAAACTCTTTATTCCCTTAAGAAGCTTATATGTGCCAGAACTTTTGGCAATCTTGTTTAAATTATTAACATTCTAAAAGTAAATCTTCTCTTTACTGATGGAACAAATATAAAAGACTAAGGCAAACTCTTAAAAATGCTAAACTAATGGCTTCTCACTTAATAAGCTTCATTGTATTAAGTTTAAATTTATCATATTTTTATTACATGCATTATAGAGACTTCTAAAGACAAATCTCAAATTTGACAAGGTAAGGAGAATGTAAATTTCATGAAGTTAATTCTAAATGTGGACATGAAATCAAGGAGGATATCAGATTTATCTTTGCAAAGATCAGTCATTGATCACATCTCCTAATCCATTCCTACACCTATGTCCAGAGAGACATACCTTCTGGCCAATCCAAAATCAATAATTTTTATTTGCTTAGCATCCCGATTCACACACAGGATATTCTCAGGCTGCCAGGAGAAAGAGACACATTAGCAATGAAAACAACAATCCTTCACTCAAATTGTCCTTGAACCACAACTAAAAATACAACAATGCTCAGGAAAAACATATCGGGCCTTTCACTTGAGGGCTGGCTTGTCTGTGTGGGTATTTTCTCCTTTAATTATGTGGTGGATGAGGTTGCAGGGATACTGCCAACCTTGCATTACCCTGCCTGTCCCTCTCCACAGCTCCACAGTTGACCGTAATGCATGAGTTCAGGCAGAGGCCTCTCTGAGGGAAGAAGGAGGCTGTTTCAGGACTTTCCAAATGGACCGATGGAGGCCAGCTAGATGTGACATTGGCCCCTCTAAAATTATTAAGTATGACTTTCCCCTGCTTGGAGGAATATTTCATCCAAAGATTTATGAGTTCCAAGAGAAATGGCCTGATTCGCATAACCACCCAGAATATGCAATATAATGTGAACTCTCCTGACTTTTAGATTTTCCTTTTGTGCTTTGTCTATGGGAAAGTCGCATGTTAAAGCAAAGCTGTTTCCTCCTATTCATTCTTCATTCTCAAAAATCCAAAGGTTTTGCTGAGTTTGGTCTCAATGCCTGAAGCCTTGACTAATGTTTCCTTTGAGTTAGACTCAGGTAAGACTTCACTCCGCTAATCTGACAGTCTGAGACAAAGGGGGACAAAAGCTGGTAAGTAGCACTACCGCCCAGGGTCCCTACACTGTCCCACAAAGGTACCTACATTTATTGGGATAGAAAAATTGAGGTCTGAGAGAAATAAAAGACTTGATTTAAAGTCAAGGTTATTTCTAAAAGAGTAATAAAAATTTTAAAGAAAAACCGAGAACTCTCAAACTCTAGTTTCAACTCTTCCCTAAGAACTGGAGACATGAGCGAGGCCATTAAATGCCAGGATTCCATTCCCCCCATCCCTCAGGTGGGATCACAGGTCCGCTCTACCTCCCAACTGGGGAGATAAGAGATTCAGAAGAGATCATCCGAATCTCAGACATGCTTTATGCAATGATGCAATGTCTCCTTATCAATATCCAATAGTCCATTTGGTTGGGCATAATGTCTTTAGAAACGCTTTCCTAAAATATCTCTAAAATAGACATCTGTGAGTAAAATCCATTTATACAGAAGTAGGTGCTATGTAAGAACAGTTGGTTTCCTGGTTAAATAGCTGATCAATCATGTATAAAGGCCCAATTGTCAAAGACTACAGTGGCATCAAGAAAAGGTTTGCAGGACTGGGTTGTAGCTCAGTGGTAGAGCCCTGGCCTTACCAAATAAATGCAAGGCCCTGGGTTCAACAGCCAGCATTGGGCAAAAATTGATTTGCAGAATGTAAAGAAGGCACTTCAAAATGTTAATTTTTATGATTGTGAAATTAAAGAATATTCATTGGATATGATTTTTAGAACAGAAAAATGTAAAGGAGACCATTTTTAAGTTACTTCCCATCTCCCCTACATAGTGACAGGCATTCAATACTTTTGGCCCAAGGAGCCAAAAGCTCCCTTTTCCTTCCAAGGAGCTTTCCCAAAAGCTAGTCCTTAACGACCCATCCAGCTGTCACCTTTATTATTATCTTAATACACAAGCCATAACTAAAACTGTCTATTGCAAGTTCTCAATCAATGTTATGAAGCCACAGATGGAGTCCATTTGACTTACAATAGGTTAGCTCCTGGCTCCAGTTGCCAATCAAATCCCTTTAGGGATATCTGCAGAATATTCACACTCAATGAAAATGCTCCATGAAAATATGCATTATCATACTCAGTTCATGGCCAAGGGCTTTGCTAATGATTTTTGACCTCTGACTTTGTCGTTTTATATACCCCTTCCCTCGGCCCTCCTCCTGCGCAAGAGTGAACGGGAAAGGCAAGACACATAAATCAACTGTGAGGGAAGCCAAGCTATAGAAGAGAGGCCCATGGAAAGCTATTTAAGGAGGCTATATTTATTTAGCTGCACAATCCCCAGTGACTTGCAATAGATGGTATGTTATATAGAATTCATACTTTATCTCACTGTCATGCTGTGCAAACAGGGAAATGAGAAAATGATCTAGCCACACAAGATGTACTTTGATACATAGCTGCAACATTTGACTTGATCAGTTATTTGGTCTCCAGTTTTTGTTGGTTTGGAATGGTGTACAGTTCAATTCTAGGGACTTTATATTGAGAGAGATAAAAAAAGGAAGGGGTAATAAATTATAGGAGGAAGGAAGTGGTCTGGTATCTCTTGCATTTCCACCATTTCCAGCATGGTGTCCCGCCCTGTCCTCTCTGCTTCTTGACATTGGAGCCCTGCCCTCTGGCTGCCCCACATCCCATTCTCCATAGTTTCTATTAGTGCTCAGGAAAGTAGATCCCAAAGTCCAGAGCTTCCTGAAACAATTCAGGAGAATGCTGGGGCTTCTTAGAAACCTGGAAAGTTTGGTTACTACTAGGGAATTGTGAATTGTGGATTAACCTATATATCCTGATAATGAGAAGGATATGACAAGAATACTGTGGTGGAGGTAATGGCAACTTTAATTCTAAATTTTTCAGGAAACCACTCCCCACGATGATTTCTTTAACACAGGCAAGTTACAATGAACAGTAGCCTCTAAAAGTGAGCATGTAAATGGTAGTACCTAAAGATGGTGACAGAAGCTGAGAATGAGATAAGAATCCAGATTTTCACCAGATGTGATAACACACAGCTGTAGTCCCAGCTACTTGGGAGGCTGAGGCAGGAAGATCACTTGAGCCCAGGAGTTTGAGACCAGACTGAGCAATACAGTGAGACCCATATAGAAAAAAAAAAACCCATATTTTTTTTATTAATTCCTGAAAATGTAACCAATGGCACTACAAATTTCCTGAGCTGGAGTATAATATCTGATAAGGCCCACAGATCAACATGGGGTGGAGGTGGGGTTGGGAAGGCTTTAAATTTGGAAGGACAGAAAACATGCTCTACCTTCAGGTCCAAGTGGAGGATGTACATCTGATGCATGTGCCTGATCCCCTCACATATCTGCCTGATGAACAGGATGGTATCATACTCAGTCAAATTGTAGTTTTCATCAATGATGCGGTCGAACAGCTCCCCGCCCTCCACACTACAGAGGGAAGAAAGTGATGTTTAGTTCTGAGTCCTCAACTACCACATGCTTTTCTTGTGGCAACTTGGTGTATAAGTTCCTCTTACTCTTCCAAAATATGTGTGCACAGTTATTTCTCTGCCTTCTTTGCTATCTCAGTTGGGTGGTTCCTCTGATGGAGGCTCTTGTTGTATATACCTTCAATTTCACAAAAGGAAAATCTCAAAGTCTCTTTCATCAGTGGCTACAACTCTATGCTAAAGACAAAGGACATAGCCCTCAGACCAGCTACAGTGACAAAGTGCTTCTATGTGACTGATACTGTACTATGTAAGATGCTTTATTGCACAACAATAAGCAAAACCCAAAATGGAAAAAAAAGGAGTGTATTCATAATATTGATTCAATGTTAGTTAGATCTACTCGCCTGCCTGCCTTTCTGTCCTCCTTTCTTCCTTTTGTTCTTTTTCTCTTTTTTCTTTTGTGGTGCTATGGATCAAATCCAGGGCCTCATACATGCTAAGCAAGTGCTCTATTAACGAACTACATCCCCAACCCGAAACTACTCAACCAGTCATTGAGTTTTTACAAAGGTGATTAAATGGAAGCTTCTTGCTCTATTCATAGAGCATTTGACATAAACTTTGTGTCAGTAAATACAGTAATCCCTGCTTGTCTGCAGTTTAGCTTTCTGAGGTTTTAGTTCCCAATGGGTAACTGTGGACAGTGTAGTAAAGTAAGATATTTTGGGAGATAGACAGATGACATTCACATACTTTTATTATAGTCTATTATACCTGTCCTATTTTATTATTAGTTACTAATTGATAAATTAAGCTTTTTCATAGCTATGTATGTACAGGAAAAATCATAGTAGCTAGAGAGCTCAGTACTATCCTTGGTTTCAAGCATCTACTCAGGGGACTTGGAACATATTCTTGGGGGACAAGGAGGGATGACAATATGTTGAAATGAGATGTAGTTCAAAAGTCACTTTCCCCTAGATTACCCAGGACAAAGTGGAAGCTTGATTCCTGGTAATGAAGCTTAGATACAAAGCTACATCCACTTCACCCTGCTCCATCTTATCAACACATCACATTGGCAGATGCACACTGAGGGGTTCATATTCTATAAGTAGCCTCCTTTCTGAGACTGACATGATCATGTGATTCAGACAAATCTGATCCAAAGGTGCAATGAGTTTGATTCTGGCCCTGCTGGGCAGAATGGAGCCACAGTCTCCTAGTCATGAGTGGTGTAGAGGAGGCAGGTAATGGAGGGTGGGCTAGAGGGGACACCTACTACTCCATGACCAAGACAATGTCGTTCTTGGACTCAAAGGCATCGTAGAGCTGGATGAGGTTCACATGGTCCAACTGGTTCATGACACTGATCTCGTTCTTCACTTCCTCCTGAGAGAGAAGAAACAAGGCTTTAGTGTGCTGGAGACTGGATGGGAGGGAGGGGCCTCCCTCCCACGCCCTTTACCTTGTCTTTTGGGCCTCTGGTTTTGATGATTTTGGCAGCCAGCTTCAGGCCTGTTGCCCTCTCTTCACACTTGTGAACCTGGCCAAAACGGCCCCTGCCAAAGGAGAGGAAAGCACAGAATGAGACACTACCACCTGCCAGGAACCAGGCAGTCACTGCCATGTCAACAGTGCAGCCTCCCTGGGGCCTTTCTTCTTTTGAACTTGAATGAGAAAACCTATGAGTGCATCCCCTGTGTCCCTTGAACTTCCAGTACAGCGCTAGTGCAGGTGTGATCTAGGTCACTTGTGTCAGATCTCCCAGGAGGGGTGTGTTAAGAATGTAGCATTCTGGACCAGACCCTACCCAAGAAGTATGGAGGTAGGAATCCAGGGTAAGGCTCCAGAATCTGCATTTCACCCTTTCTTTGGATGATTCATGTGCACACTAAAATTCCAGAACCACTAATATTGATAAGACAGAATCTTTCTGAATATATATGAATGTAACAAACTGGACTTCGTTGGTATATGAATGATTCAGTCTGTGGGGTAGGCACATCAGAATCCTTTTAGAAACTGCATATGAATAAAAAAGAAGTATAATGATATAACATATAGGTACATATAATCCAAAGTATATACTGCATTGTTGCCAATGAGTATTGTCACAGTTTAGCTTGGGCATTAATCCATATGTGCTCTGTAAGACAGCTTCTGCCATGATATGGGTTAAGGATGTGCCCCAAAGATTCATGTGTTGAGAGCTTGGTCCTCAGTATGGCAGTGTTGGGGGATGATATGGAGACTTTAAGAGGTGGGACCTAGTAGGAAGTAACAGAAGGAACTGATGTAGTTCTTATGGGATCCTGGTTAGTTCTTATGAGAGGGTTGTTATAAAAGAACAAGCCTGGTGCCTCCCCATCGTTTTAATGGCTTCCTGTTTCATAAGGTGATCCCTAACTCTTCTACTTTCTCCGACCATGAATATTGCCTACCATGATGTGGTCAACCAGGGAAGCTCTCATCAGAGGCAAATCAAGACAGGTTCCATGCTCTTGAATCTCTGAAACTGTGAACTAAGTTAATCTTTTTCCTTGATAAAGGACCCAGTCTTAGGCATTTAATTGGAAAACAAACTAATATACCTCCATACCTGTATGATCACATTCCAAAATGCACAGTTGTGAGCAATTTTTAAACTTGATTTGCTTACTTTGATTGCTCATTTAGTAAAGTAAAATAGAACATGTGTCCCTGCTGTGTGCAATGATGGCTGACACAGCAAGGAGTAGAAGCCTCTCTAACTACACAGTGAACTTGAAAAAGACCACATTCCTAGAGTCTGCAGAGACGGTGATGATAGCAACACCTGACAGAGGCAGGGGCAGTGACAGCCATCACATTCCGGTCAACTCAGCTTCCCACTCAGGGCAGAAGCAGGTGGATCTTGGAGAATAATGTTGGATGACCATAAACATAGCTAGGTGATAACTTCAATTCCAACCACCATTTTACACGTAATCTGTACTGGGGAACATGAATACAACCCCAGGCACCTCCTCTGTGGTCATTGTTTAAGAAAGTACTTTTTCTCTATCGTTAGCAATGGCCCAGAACCACCTGGCCCAGCAGTGGTGCCCTATCACGGTTTGACACCAGGGCTATCTCCACTCTGTGTCTCTCTCACATGATTTATTCTGCCAGGACCTTGAATGAGGAGTCCACCTCGCAGTATTCAAGCTGGGTCACCATACTGATAACCACATGTTAATTAAACATGGTTATCAGTGTTTGTCAGATCTTCATTGCTGTGACAAAATACCTAAGTTAAACAACTTAAAGGAAGAAAGGTCTGTTTTGGCTCATGGTTTCAGAAGTTTCAGTCCATGGATGTTTGGCCTGTGGCTTTGGGCCTGTGGCAGCATAGCATGTCATAGCAGGAGCATGTGGCAGACGAGTTGCTCCCTTCATGGTGTCAGAGAAGCAAAAAGGGAGAGAGAGAAATGGGCTGGGATCCCAAAATCCCCTTCAAGGGCACATCCGCAGGGACCTAACTTCCTCCCACTAGACCCCACCTCCTAAAGGTTCTATCAGCTCTCAATAGTGCCACAGGCTGACAACCAAGCCATTTAACACAGGGCCTTTGAGAAACATTACAAATCCAAACTATAGCAGGGATATAAATATCCTAGGGGCCACAGAGCAGCAGAATAACACAGAAAAATTTTTGAGGATCCAGTAATCCTTGACATCTTATAGTATCTCTACCAAAAGGAAAAGATAAGATGCTGTATCTTGAACTTCCTATCACTAAAAAGTAGGCCAGCACTTAATGATCTCTTTGCATCTTGAAGGCAAAAATGTGCACTCAACTGTGCCTTTCTAACTAGTTTGCTGAGCATATTATGGCTGCCAGTGTTGAGTGGAGCCCAGAACAAGAGATGGTCTAGACTTCAGTGCAACCAAGCAGATCCAATGGTGCCCAAAGAGGCAGAAGGAAAGTCGAAGAGGAGCAATTGACAAACCTTAGCCAGAAAAACAGCACAAACCCTGGGAATTGTTGCAAAATTTCTTTTGCAAATAACTATTCTCCTTCAGAGAAATAGTTGCTGGCTTGCCACTGAAGTCCCTGAAGACTCAAATATTTCAGACTTCCACGGCACCAGTTCATGCTGTGGAATTCCCATTTCTCCTCAGCCCATCCCCGCATCCCCTAGGGAGCTCTCTCATGATCACCAAGGAAGAAGTTCAGGTGGTTTCATGTAGCAAGGGCAAAAGGAATATGGATGGGAACAGGGAGAAAGGACTTCCTGAAATCAATTAATTACAACCCAGTAACCAATTGCAGAAACCTGTATATTTCCCATGTTTGGTAAGCAAATTTTGTATATATGTATATAAATTTCCTGCTTTCCTCTTCCTTTTTTTACAAAGACACATTGATGGTAGTAAACCTTCTAACTGAGGCTTTGAGTTACAAGATATCATAGGGGCAATTGTGAATGAAGTAGAAGAGGAAAAAATATCTCCCAGCCTAAATGTGGTTCTGTAATCTTTCTTCTTTAGGGACAGAGCATGCATTTAGGTGTAATAAGCTAAATGCATGCTCTCTCCCTAAAGAAGAAAGCATGCATTGAGGTGTAATAAGCTCTTCAGTGGGGAAAGTAATCAATCAGAATGGATAATAGTAATCAATATGGTAACAATAGAAATGGAGAGTGATAGAAAAACTTCACACATGCCACAAGAAAGACATAGTGTTGACTCATTTCTACGTTCTGTCTCCTGGGGTTTAAGCCATGGCTTTGAACAGCTTCAGAATCTTCTGATGACTCACGTTGGGTTTTTCTTACTTTCAGACATTACAACATGGGAAGTGAGGCAGATAATAAATGTGGAGTTTAGTGATCACCTCAACTTTTCTGGTACCCATGACAGTTTTCAGAAATGGCTGGCATCTCTTGTCTGTCTATAATGTTTCTAGTTCTCAGGAAAACATTTTTCAAGTCCTTGGGTCTGTCTCCACTTTCTTTGAAAGATTGTTCAAACTGAGCGCGACTTACCCTCCCAAAATCTCTGTTTTGCTCACAGTATATAAACTGCTGACTGCTGTTTGCTTGGCTGTCACAATGCGATGATCGAATGGGGCAGCAGGAGCCGGGATGTCATCTAGAAGGTGAGACGAAAAGACGGGCCATCTGTCAAGCGGTCTGATCTCGTTTTTAGTATCAAGCATTGGACCTCATAATAAAAATGTGCTCATTAAATAGTTAAATACAGTAGGCCATCTGTTTTGTTCCTAATAATCCAGGAATATACATTTCCATTTCATATGATGGCCTGTGATCAATAAAGGTAATATCTTTGAGAAAGAATGTCAGGACCATTCAACTATCATTCATACCCTCTTCCGGAGCACTTTTCAGAAATGTCAAGATAGTAGCAAATGTCCAAGCCCAGTATAGTCCAAACAGGTAATGAACTTAGGGCTGGTGGTGTAGCTCAGTGGCAGAGCACTTACCTAGTGTGCACAAGACCCTGGGCTCCATTCCTAGCACCAAAAAAAAAAAAACTTCCAAGATTGAGACCATTTTAATTCAGAAATGAGGAATTTTTTGATCCATTTTTTAAAAAAATGCCCCTGGTATATTCTGTTATTTTAATTAAAGCAGAGAGAAAGAAAGGAAAAATGAAACATTTCTTCATGTCACTGAAATGTTTGATGTTATATATTACTTTCCAAAATGTTTTAGGCTCTATTTAAGACACATTTAAGGCCCAGAGATGAATTTTTCCTGGCTGGCTGGAAATAAAACACCCAATAAAACTAGGTAAGTGTGTATTCTACAGCTATCAAATTTCTTCCACTTTCTACCTTCCATCTTATGTATTTAAACTCTAGACCATATCAACATTAGTCCTAACATGCGTAATTACTCAATAATATTTCTCCCAGTATTCTTTTTACTTTTCCATGACTGCAGCTGTTAAAATGTGCTGGCCATGAAACTGTTCATTCTCCATTTATTCATTTATTAAGCAGCTATTGTTGCATTAGTACAATGAGGGTACAGGTTAAGGAGAGTAGATAACAGCTTTGCTTTCAAAACTTGATATTTGTTCAACATGTATTTCTTGAGCACTTATTTTTTCAGTTCCTCTACCAAGTGTTAATACTTTGGGAGAGGTTTGTTTTGTTTTATTTTGTTTTGAGATCAGGTCTCTCTATGTTGCAAAGGCTGGCCTTAAATGCTTGATCCTCCTGTCTCAGCCTCCAAAGTAGCTGGGATTACCAGCAAGCACCCACTGCTCCTGGCTGGTGCTTTTAATTTAACTAATCGGATATCTTTATATTCAGTTAACATCTGAGAATCTGATTTGAATGGACATTCACTTCTTACACTATGAATGTGCTGAAAAAATGTTGTCAAGAGAGCATTCACTTGGTGGCATTCATTGCTTCAGAGTTTTTCTTTAAAAAAAAAAAAAAGTACTCCAGTTAAATACACAAGCAACATCAATATGGCTTAAGTCTCCTTCAGGCTGTTAAGATAATGAAACTTCAGTTGGAATGCTTGCTGGAAAAGGTTAGGAAGTTTTAAAAGGCCAGAACAAAAGCTATTTCCTACCCAGTGGGGCCACCAGATCTTGCTTTCTAGAGAGTTTCATTTCCACAGACTCAGAAGGTGGACCCTGTAAGCTCCTCTGTGCTTGACTGACTTCCTGGGTCCCTTTTGCGTGCTCTTCACCTGCACCCACTAGATCTATCCTGCTCTTTTTGCTGTCCTCCTTGATGAAGCATTCCTCCGTCACTCTGCGCTTACTGCTGCCAGCCAACTCTGTTTGCTCGGCATGCTGGAAAGTGCATCCTGTTGCTGAACTTCCCAGGACTCCTGGTGTAGAGACCATCTTGACGCTGCTGATACACCTGGAAAATAAAATCCAGTTGCAGCTCTCAAAGTTTCAAGGAGAAAATGTTCAGATGGTCAAAATTCTCAGAACTAAAGCTTTCCTACTACGGTGTTCTGGTGAAGAGGAGGTGAGCTCCAAATAGAGATGACCATTTCAGTGTTTGGGGACCCAGCGAAGCAGTGGGTTTCCCCCATCAGATCAGTGTACATTACCAGGATGCAGAGAATGTCCCCAAGACCTCGTGGTGACCCCAAAGTACTTCACTATCTCTTTACAAAAGTAGCCACTGTATGAAAACCTAATTTGTTCTTCATTTTTTGCACTTCCTTTCTTCATAAAAGAGAGAAATGACTAACTGAATAATACAAGAAGCAACAATATCTCTGAATATTATCGGTCATAGGGAACATTGAGTGGTGAATTTCTGGTTTGAGGGCAGCTCCTGTACCTACTAAGCACATCTTTGCAGTGATGGACTTCAATAATCATCAGTGTTTATGTTTAATTTATGGAAAATCAGATTTATCCAAGATTAGGTTTCAATTATATTATTTTAAAATTAAACAAGAATTATATCTTCAATCCCTAAAAAAGACCACAGAAGTATTTGGATATACTTTGTTCCAACTAGATGCCATGGGTAACCATAATCTAGAGCAATTAATTTCAGTTGGCTACAGAATTTTCTGAATTTATATGTGAAACTTTGCAGTTGAAGAAGAGAATCATTCAGTAATTGACTTCTTAAAATACTTGGGTGTAAATAGCCAATTTGTTGTGTATAATGGACTAGGTAAACTTTTTCAGATTTAGGTTCCTAATTTACAATTAAATCTAATCATTATTTAATTATTGACCTTAAGGAGAATGTGTTCTATATTGCTAGCTAAACAAGAAGGGGGGAAAAAAACTTTTTACTTGATCTTTACAAAATGTTGATTATTGAACATATTTATAAAATTTGTCTTTGTCTATATGATGACAGAAAACTTAGAAAGCAATAACATAGGGATGGGAATATAGCTCAGTGGGAGAAAGTATGAAGAAGTCTCTGGGTTTGATCCCCAGCACCTAAGCAAAACAAAACAAAATAATAAATCCTTGAATATATCAGATACAAGAAAAAAACAAGGTCAAGAAATGCGACCATGAAAAAAAAAAATCTACATGAGCTGGGAAACTGGGTTCTAAATCATTAGTTTAAAATTCTCTTCATTTTTCCTTTCAATATGGCCTTTCTTAGGGATCAACAGATCCCTAAGAAACATCAGTTGTGGATGTGTAGTGAGGTACCCTACCTTTCACAGGACTGATCACCGTTAGTTTTATCAACATGCTGCTTTTTATTTGAACATTTGTCCAGCACGATTGCTCTTGCCGGTGTAGACCTTCCTTCCTCCTCGGCTTCTTTTCTACTGGTATCTTCCTTATAATTGAGCCCATTTTTCTCTCCTTTGAGCACTGGACATTCATTTTTATCCACAGTTGGTTGCTTATCATCTCCAACAGTATTATTTTCTTTTCTCTTCAAGCTTTCTGTGCAAGAAATACCTTTTCCATCTATGCTTCCTCTTGACTCTATGGAATTTCTTGGAGCAGAATCCTCTGCCTTGTCTTGCCTTTCTGTATGACATACAGCAGAATTTCTCTGAGCTACAGAGGCATTGGTCTTCTCAGAATTTTTCTTGTTGAGTTTATCAACCTTTTCTTTCTCAGAGCACAGTTGGTTCTTCTGGGTAGATCTCTCTAGAAGCCACCATAGGACACAAAATATTTAATGGAGATGCACGTGATCAGTATAATTTCGGCTTCATATAATGCCACCTCAACTCTGTTTTCGTTTTATCAGCAGACATACATTTTGAATAGCAAAGTAGAAGTAAATATGATCAATTGATTGACAATTGGATTTTAAGAGATTTTCTTTTTTGTAACTGATGGGACCAAAAGTCAATCAGATAAAAGCATTCACAAAACAGTACTTCTCTCTAAACATGTAACTTCCTCTGTATAAGAAAAATAACAGGATTTTAAAAGCAGATTCTGTCCCTAATTATCTAGTCTTCTAAGGATGTTACCTGTGAGGGCTGATGTCCTTTCACCTTTGACAAGGGTCTTTTCCTTCAGGCCAGGGTTCGACCACACCTTCTCCTTAGCCTGTGAATATGAAAGTATTCGAGGTTACCTACTATATCCAGATTTCTCAGCCTCAGCGCTACTAACACTTGGGGCTGCATAAGTCTGTGTGGTAAGGAACATCATGAGCATTGTAGGATGTTCAGCAACTTCCCTGATCTCTATCCAGAAAATGCCAGTACCATTCTGCTTCCCAGCTATTGTGACCATACACATCTCCAGGCATTTAAAACTCTAATTATTTTAAAATATAACATTATTATTCACTATATTCACTCTGCTGTACAATAGATCTCAAAACTTCCTCCTCTTAGCCAGGTGCGGTGGCACACACCTGTAATCCCAGTGGGTTGGGAGGCTGAGACAGTTGAATTGCGAGTTCAAAGCCAGCCTCAGCAAAAAGTGAGGTGCTAAGCAACTCAGTGAGACCCCGTCTCTACATAAAAAATACAAAATAGGCTGGGGATGTGGCTTATTGGCTCAGTGGCTCAGTGGCTGAGTGCCCCTGAGTTCAACCCCCAGTACCAAAAAAACAAAAAAAAGAACAACAACAAAAAAAAACACCTACTCCTCTTGCCTTATCTGAAACTTTGTCAATCACAATATTAATAAAACAAAATGTCTCCAGATATTGCTAAATGTTCTCTAAGTTTAAAAATGCTCCAGGTTAAGAATCATGGTATTATATAATTCCAACACAGAAAAGTAAACACAAAAATTAATAGACATGTCATGGGCAGAACAGTCTGAATTACTGAAATCCTGTATAGACAAATCTTATAATGAAATTCCATATCTGAAAACAAATAAACTCATTATTTTCAAAGAAATACTGTAGAATCCCATCATGATTCATAGGTGGTCCATCTTTATGAATAGATTAAAGAATGTTGGTAATGTTTGTGCCACCTTTGACCTTTGTTTAAGTTGTCTTGATATGATCCATATACAAATCAGATAAAGATGAGAGTATATATGTGTATGGCTTTGCAAACAGAAAGTGAAAGAAAATAAACTTTTTATGAGTTTTTATGTTGCTTAGAGCAAATATCCCTCCTCCTAAGTGGATAAACATTCTTCTCATATCCTGAATTCTTTGAATTAGTTTAGCAAATCCCTTTAAAATATCATATACAATGTAAACATTAGCCCAACCCACCCAAATTATCACTATTCCAAAGTTCTGCATTAGAAATTTATGAAATTGTATGGAGGTCCAAAGACTCAATCAATCAATCAATCTCTGTGTGTGTGTGTGTGTGTGTGTGTGTGTGTGTGTATTTGTGTGTGTCTGTCTTTCTCTCTCTCTTCTTCCTTTGAAAGAAAAACAATTTAACAATTTGCCTTGGGGTAGTTTGCAGACATGAAACACCATGTAACTCATAGCATGGTCACTAAGACAAATTGCAATGTGTACTTTTAAATAATTCAAGGAGCAGTTCCACAGGTTCAGAGTATTTCCATTTTTAAGCTGGGAACCTCACAACACAGAGGCATGTTCAGTAAATCTGCAGAAAGCCAGGGTTATAGATTAGAGCTGTAATTCTCTTTTAAGTCCAAGTGCAGAGAGGGCAGGGAACATGGTCTTCAGCTTCCTCAGGCAAAGCCAGCTAGCCTCCTCTAGGCTTGTACAGAACTTGGCATGTGCCCCACCCTAGTTATCTCTTGCCACACTTTATTGAACCTTTTTTCCCTGTCAATTTCTCACTAGATTATGGTCTTCTAATGGGCAAAAAGACTGGTTCGTGTCTGACTCTTGGTGCTTAGCCCAGGAACCATAGTGATGATGACAATGATGATGATGGTGATGATGATGATGGTGGTGATGGTGATGATGGTGATGATGATGATGACAGTGCTGGCGATGATGATGATGGTGATGATGGCTAAAATTTACTGAGCATGGACAACGGGCCAGTTTTTCTTGTAACCATTACTTTACATTATCAATTTGGTTGCTCCTCATAACAACCCTTTGGGATACAGACTATCAGCCCCATTTTATAGATGAAGCCAGGATTCTAACTCAGTTGTCTAGTTCACTCTATGCTCTTAGCAACTACATACACCATACTGTTCCTCTAGGAAAAAAAAAAAGAAGGACCATAGCCATTATTAATATTTATTAATATCTACTACAGAGTTGACATCACAGGAGATGAGATTGAAAGAGAAGAAGATAAAATGAAAACAAATTATGAGAGTGAAGAGGTAAATATTTATTGGTCAAAAGATTAGAATTAACATAGAAGGAGAGGGAATAAAAGAAAAAAAGACAAGCTTTAATTTGTCTTTCAAGGTTTCTCTGTTTCATTTTGATTTTTTTTTTTTTTTTTTTTTTTGAGACAAGGTCTTGCTATGTTGCTCAGGTTGGCCTCAAACTCACAATCTTTCTGCCTAAGTCTTCCGAGTAGCCAGAATTACAGGCATGAGCCACTGCACTTGGCTTCAGTGATTCTCTTTATAAATGAAAAGCCCTGGTGTATCAGTAGGCATTGTGCTTCTGGGCTTACTTTGTGTGACATAAACACAATGGTAAAAAGCAAATGTGAACTAAGAAGTGAAAACAGGTATCAGTCAATTTCCGTCCATCAAAACATGCAAAATTGAGAATTTGGCTGTGCTACTCTGTGAAGCATTGATCAGTTAGCATTTGCCCCAAAGGCCATCTGTGTGTCAGATGGTAAGTGTCCACCTTCTTTAGGCACGGAATCCTACCTAACCAACAGGAGAAACCCTCAATCCTGAGGAATATAAGAAGTCAGTTTCCAAAAAAAGGCTGTTTGTTTCTTTGGCAATTATGTATCACATATGTTTTACCTTTTAAATAATGTAAGAAGGTCCTCATTCATTGCCATAGGCTATTATATTTTCATTTCTCTATGTAATACTGACATCTAGAGGAACTTTGAACTGAACAATTTCCAATGAACACATGTTGTATTTCTCCTTTTCTGGCCCAGACCAAAGTCTTATTGAACTTCAACTTTTTACTTTGCATTTTTGAGTTCTGTGTAGAAGCTGCTAAAAAGCACAGGTCTATAGATATATCTTATTTGTTGTCCAAAAATGAAGCTTGTTTTCTACTGACTACAGAGGATTGATCACAGCTGTTTAGCATGAAGTTCCAGAAACAATTTCAATCATCATCCCATTAATGGGATGAAAACCACATCAGCAATTGTGTTCTGCTGAATTTGCACCAATGGCTGAGAGAAACCAAGGGACCTCACTTCATTCCAATTCCTTTATTCATTCACTTAATTCATTTGTATGTTTATGTGTGGATGTCTTTGTTATTATTTGCCAATGCCTTTTATAATAATTTACTAGTGGATTTAGGATGATACAGGGAAGAAAGAGGACATGGCCCAGATGCCTCAAATATTCAAAATGTAGTTTAGTTCTCTCTACTTGTCCAGTTCCCTAGATGTGTCCCCTAAGGAGGTGCATATACCCAGAGATTATCCACAGTCGTCCTTTGGGGAACTTAAAGGAAATATTAGAACTCATTTCTATTTATTTCATATCCTTTGGACTGCATGTTTATGTTCCTCTGAAATTCATATATTGAAATCCTGATACCCATTGCAGTGGCCAAAAGGAATTTGGCTGTAGAACTGATTAATCAGCATTTGCCCTGATGTTCATCTGAGTGGGGTCTTTGGAAGGTGATTAGGTCATGAAGGTAGAAGCTTCCTCTATACTTTCTGACATGTGAGAACATGAGAAGATGGCCTCCTTCAACCCAGAAAACAGGCCATCACCAGCCATTGGGTCTGCTAGTACCCTAATCTCAGCCTCTCAGCCTCCAGAACTGACAGAAATAAATGTTATTTTAAGCCATGCAGTCTATGACAATTTGCTATAGCAGCCTGTACTAAAATATTCTTTTAAAATTTATATTTAACATATGTTTGAAGATGTACACTAATAAAATTGGACATGTATATAATTTTATAAGTTTCCATGATATACTAAATGTTAATTATAAAACCAAATATACATGTATTGGTTATCAATGTGTATATAAGAATAAATATATAAGCATGTTACAGTGTGCTTAAAAATATTTTACTGAAAGCAGTGTAAAATCAAAATGGTTTGGAGACCATCCCTCTAGATAACTGTATTTATCACCTTCTAATTTGCTGAAATATGTATTTTGGAAAGCGATGTTCATTAGATTCAAGAACAAGTACAACATTGAAACTATCAGTTCAATTCTTTTTTTTTTTTGGTACCGGGGATTAAACTCAGGGGTACTCAACCACTAAGCCACATCCCCAGGCCTATTTTGTGTTTTATGTAGAGACAGGGTCTCACTTAGTTGCTTAGTGCCTCACTGTTGCTGAGTCTGGCTTTGAACTCATGATTCTCCTGTTTCAGCCTCCCAAAGTGCTGGGATTACAAGAGTGAGCCACCGCGCCTGGCTTCAATTCTTGCAAATTATTTATTCTCCTATAATATACTGCTTTTAAGAGGTCAAGATTCAATGCTCCATTTCAATTTATTCTCCTATAATATACTGCTTTTAAGAGGTCAAGATTCAATGCTTAAATGTCTATTTTGAGTATTTAACCAATTGTAAGTATGCATGCACTTTACATTCTTGACTCCATTTGAAGTTGCACTTGTTGCCTTAGGATCCATCCCTGAACAGGTGGGCACCATGGGTCCATAGGTGTGCATCTAGCCGCCTGGGCATGAGTTCCCTTTACCCTGTACTATACACCTGCCCCAGTACTATGTTAAAACTTCTTTTCCTGAAAGTAATGGAATAACCAAAAGAGAAATTCATTGAACTGGGCAAATTCACTTCCTCTTTCATTGCCATTCAATAAAAATCAGTTTTAAAAAATCAATTCCACAATGAATTTAATCTTAAAAGAACATCAAGGCTGAGAGAGTGGCTTACTTCACTGGACCTTAACAGCATTGTGATGGCTTTCTGAGATTGTGCCATCAGGTGATGCCGCTGTCTCGTGACTGGAATATGGAGTCTTTTCCTCACCTTCGTTTTTCCAGTGTCAATCAGGGGGGTGAGAGTTCTAAAAACACTTGGTGAAAGATTGTGAAATGAAGGGAAGAAATGCCTACAGGCATAGTGCTCTCACTGTGAGAACACTCTGTCATCAGGCTGCCCTGGGGACCATCTCAAAGCCATCACTACTGACAATCCCCATATTCTTTGCTTCACTTAAGCAATAGTAAGTGACATCCACAGCCCTGCATTTGAGGATTATACTTGCTAAGGAAAATTGTGTTTATAACATCACATATGGGTCATAACTAGATTGTGCACCCTGAGTAGTGGCTTCTCACATTAACTGTTTACAGATGTGCCAGGATGACATTTTGTAGTTATTTTAACCTCATACCTAGAAACATACAAACAAAATCATAACAATTTATGATGACTTTGTTAAATTTTGATTAGGCTTCTAATGGAGGAAAGGAAATTAAATAAATCCTAAAAGAAACAAAGGAAATAGTTTTCAGAAGAAAGGTCAAGTACATTTCCTTTCTTGAATGTAAAAGATAGCTTTAGAGATCATTTGTAAAAATAAGTCTATTTATGTTCATCCTCATCACAATCTCAAGTTCTCTGTGCAGTAAATGAGAAAATGCCCCAAAGTCCTAGCCAGATAAAAGGAATTCTCACAAAGCACAACCTGTTTTGTGGTCTGTGGGGACTGGCACAGCATGAGCTAGGACAGCTTCTGACTGACCAAATCCAGGAAGGAAAGTGTTGCCCTTGACCTCAGAACTCAGTGAGTGTGGCTCCTCTCCAGGCTGCCCATGACATCAAGTGGAATTGGTCACCTGAGAAAATAACGCTGCCAGGAAAATAAAAGCTTTGGAAGCATCTGCAATTCTGTGAACAGTGCTTCATTCAAGAACCAAGTCAATAGGACTCTTCAAGGGCCTGAAGTTAGAGGTGCCAATTCAGGAAGTCTAATAGGAACATCTGTCAAGTGAAGACATATGGATAACTTACTTCATTATAATATGTATGGAGCAGCACATATTTTTTAAAAGTGCACTGCTCCATGTCATATAGCCTGCACCAGCAAGGGGGAAAAAAAAAAACAGCAGAGCACAATGTTGGTCAATTTCACTTCTTAGTTTATTTCTTATTAAAAACAGGCCTTTTTTGCTTCTTCTGGGGACCAAACCCAGGCCTCGATGCATGCTAGGCCAGTGCAAAGACCACCTGATGACATGTTCTAAAGAGTTTAAAAAGATGAGTGAAGCTGATCAGTGAGGCTGGCCAAGGAAGGCAGAGATGGAGAACACAGTGGTGGGTCCCTCCTAACATCTGTCCTGCTCCTATCAAGGTCCAGGCTATGGATCATAGCTACAAATGATTATAAATATTTGTTCTCTTCTATGCTTCTATCCAGCCCATCTCTGTCAATTTCAAACAAACCAGTTAAAATGAACAAATTAAACATCTTCACCTAATATTTAGTTACATTGTGTGCCGGAAGCTATCCATGACCCATATGTGAACTGCGCGAACTAAGCAACGTTGAAGCCATTAAGCAGAGGAGACTGGTTTTGGGAACTCCCGGTCAGAATCCACTGGTTTGAGAAAGCCTGATCCATGTGGCACCCTGTTCTAGTTCCTCTCAAGTCCTAGCATAGTTCCATAGATGGGGTGACCCACTGGAGCCTGACAGCCTCACAGAGATGGGTGTGGCTTGTTAAAATGCCAATCAACCTGTTTACTGCAAGATCCCTGCCACAGGAAGAAGCAAGCACTGAACCAAGACTCCTCCCTCTGAAACCTTATCCCTGCCTTTGAGGTACTCCCCCTTAAATACAGAATCTGGGTCCTTTTTCTGTTGTTCAGTTCCAGCTCCTATCAGGACTGGAAGACCCATCAGGCGCTCTCCTTTTTATATTTAATTTCTGCCTCTGTCTTTATTTCTTACTGATTATTTCAGACTTTTCATTTCCCAGGCGGTTCACACCTCCTGAGCAGGAACCTGTTCTATCAGGGTGCTGGCCACCTCGCCAGAATCGGGTACTTTGATAATACAGATTTTATTTTTCCTGCATCTTACCCTGGATGGTTAAACTGGCCTAAGACATCTTATAATAGATTCATATTTTTTACTTCTTTCCCACTGCCACCTCACCTGTCCTCCCCAAACAGGAAAAGCTGAATCCTCTCAATTTACCTGCTCTTTTTTCTCAACCTACCAGTGTGACTTTTCCTTCTGTCTTCTATCTTCATCTTACCGATCTGCCTTCATTTGCCCAAAATTCCTTTGTCAATGCCTGAGTGTAGCACTCCTAAAGATTCCGATAAAATTGGTCTTCAGTGGGTCCTGGACACTTTTTTTTCCCTAAACTCCACTCACAATCAAGTGTTTAATGTACTACAAACATTGGGAACCCCTATCTCTGCCAGCTCTGGTCACTCTGACCTTTGTTCCAAGTTCCTCTTTCAAGCCAGGCTCAGTTTGGAATGACACTGCTAACGCTGGAATTCCTATTCTTCTCACACACTAGCCCAGATCTTTGATCCCATCCGGGATGAGTTATCCACCAAGCCACTGCCCTTTCTTCACTCCACACTCAGGGATATGTTCACGGAAATCAGTCTAAGGGACTGCGTGGGAGCCCCAAGTCTCCCCTCCAGAAGGGATCTATGGGGCATCCAAGAAAACCTGCAAATAAGAAAGCCAACCCTCCCAATTGTGTCTCTGGTTCTTTGCCTGAAATCCCCCTGCCTTGTTTCTTGGTCACAATGTAATAAATAGAGGCCAGCAGCTAGGGAAAATGTGGACAAATGTCACCTTACACAGCACCGAATTATTTATAGCACTTTATACAAAAGTCTATCTGATAACCATACATCATGTCATACTTTTGCCTCTTTGGGATTCTGTCACCCCAAAAGCTCCCGAGCATGTCAGAAACTGCTGTGAGGCTACCAAAAAATTGTGAGTTCGAGTCTGTGTGCATGTGCATGTGTGTGTGTTAATAACCAGATTCAAACAGAATTACAGTTCCTTGATGTTCATTTGATTAAATTGAGTCTTACTTAGTAAAATTCCTCTTTTGTCCTACACAAGACCAAACCTTGGAATGTTTTCATATGAAGTTTACAGTGTTTCTTCATCACCCAATAAATCCTTTGATTTCTTCCCACCACAGTTTTAAGAGCATTCATTTTGCACGGAACTCTTGGTATGCTTTTTAATTTTTATTTTAGGTTTATTTTTAAGGCCTCTCTCTCTCTCTGTCCTGTCTCCTGCTCTGAGCGAGAGTTCAGTCTGACCTCTCCCAGCAGACTGGTTCTTTGCAGTGGTACGTGCTGGCAGAAGCCAGGCAGGAGTTCAGAGTGTCCTTGGGTAAAGAGAAGAGGGGTCCTGTGGGTTGTAGAGATGTTCAGAGATCTGAACTTGGACTCGCTGAGCAAAATATTTAAACTCCTAATGGTTTCATTTTCTGTGTCTTCTTGTGCATAGAAAAAGCATACTGTAGAGCATAGTAGCAATCAAAAGGCTACCTCTGAAAAGCAATGACAACCTACAAAGCTTCTACAAATGTCTCTGCAATTGGAATATACAATACAAACTCTAGATAAAAACTAATCATTACCTTCAAACAGTGGTCCTGTCCACTCTGCTTAATGTGTGTTCATGGATCAGCTGCAACAGTCTCACCTGGGAGCTTGTGAGAAATGCAGAATCTTGGAGTGACAGTGTATCTCAGTGGTGGAGCATGTGCTTAGCATGGGTGAGTCCCTGGGCTCAATCCCCAGCACCGCAAGAAACAAAAAAAGCAGAATCTCAGCCCCTCCCCACCACCTGCCTGTACCTTAACCAATTTCCAGGTGGTTCCTATGCACATTAAAACTTGAGAAGCATGGATTTAGTAATAATTTGGAGTGAAGAAAATATTTCACAAAACATTTGTCATGGCCTTGTATGTTTACTTAAGTCTTAACTCCATCCACAAAGGATCTAAAAAGTGAAAATTAGGGTTGGGGTTGTGGCTCAGTGGTAGAGCACTTGCCTAGCATATGTGAGGCACTGGGTTTGATCCTCAGCACCACATATGAATAAGTAAACGAATGAATGAACTAAAGGTCCATCAACAACTGAAAAAACTTTTTTTAAAAAAGCAAAAATTATATTTGAGATAAACTCAGAAGAAAGACAGTAAGAAAAGAGATAGGATCCCAGAAAATGCACGGCTACTCTGGTGTCCACTGGCCTTAAAGGGAGTCATTCATAGAAACGTAGCACTGTGTAGAACATCAGTGAGCTTCTCAGGATATCTAGACTCTGACACCTTTCCAGGACTCCCAACAGGGGCTCAGAGAAGACAGTTCATGTCTGGATATCTTGTGTGTAGAACATTCCTCTAATCTCTAGGTCTATAGATTGACCAAACTCTGGCCTCAGAGAAAAGCAACATTAAGGTACAAAGGTACAATGGAAACCATGCCAAGAGTGAGCTCTAGAATACAGTAATGCCTTGGTGTCTGCAGGGGATGGAGTCCAGGACCTCTGTTGTCCTGTCAGTGCTCTGATAGGTGAGCAACTGTCAACTACCAGCTATTAAATATATGAAGTGCTGACCAAGGAACAGGAATAGAATATGAAGGCACATGGCTGAGGGTCACGCACTTTTCAATATTTAAATAAAAGCTTTTTGTTGTGTTTATACTATCCCTGCAAGTTACAGAAGCAGGAAGTGTGCTTTGAAAGTCAAAGAAAGAGTCACAGATGATGTGTGAAGAAGAAAAAGGAGAATTACTGACAGCAACATCTTTGCCAACTGTAGACCTTAGGACAATGGCCCTGCAATTATAAAGCTTCTTCCTCTATCTTCCCCAGATGGTCTGAGTTGGAGCCCTAGGACATTTTTTACAAGCTCTGTAAATATGAGTAGTACAGGTAACATGCTGTACTACATGAAAATGTACAGAGTGTCTCCTCATTATTCAAGACCTCACTCAGGAAAGTTTCCCTTTGTGGATTCTTTCTTGAAATACTCCCTCCCATATCTTCATACTGAAAGAGAAATCAACCTTTCCTCCATCTTTGTTGGCTGCATCTTTCATATATATATAAGGCTGTGTTGAAATTACTTGCTGGCATGTCTGACCCCACCTAGGCATCTCAATATCTCTAGCATCTGACTCAGTGTCTGGCATATGACAGATAAACACCAACTGATTGATTGAATTACTCATTCATTCATTCATTCATTCATTCACTAAAAAAGGGGAGACTGGCAGCTATAACACTTTATCAACTTTGTAAGATAAAGTGTTTGTTTTTGTTTTGGTTTTTGGTTTTTGGTACCTGGGATTGAACCCAGGGGCGCTTAATCACTGAGTCACATTGCTAGCCCTTTGTATTTTTTTATTTTGAGACAGGGTCTCGCTAAGTTGCTTAGGGCCTTGCTAAGTTGCTGAGACTGGCTTGGAACCCATGATCCTCCTGTCTTGGCCTCCTGCGTTGCTGGAATTACAGGCACGCACCACCACATCCCGCACGAGGTTTATTGTGGTTCATAGTGTTGGAGTTCTCTGTCTATCATCAGTTGGTCCCATTGCTTTGGGCCTGTGGTAGCACCACATGGAGGAAGTGTGTAGCAAAATCATCCACCTTCTGGCCAGGGTGTGAGAGAGACAAGAAAGGGCCAGGATCCCACAATATTCTGCAGGGGCATACTCCTGATGCCTGCTCGGCCCCACTTCTTAAAGGTTCCACCACTTCTGAAAAGTGCCATGGACTAAAGATCCAGCCTTGAACTCATGGGCCTTTGGGGGACATTTAAGAGCCAAACTGTAACAGCACTTGTGCTAAGTATCTAGTCTTTAGCCTTGGCCTTAACAGTGCAAGAATGGGAACCAGGAGGGCTGCCTTACTTCCTCAACTTTTGGAAAACTCCAATTCTCCATGGGAGGGAAAAAGAGAGTCATATAATGCAGGGCATGGAAGCCAAGAGCAGTGCAGACTTGCTCCTCTTCTTTCTTGGAGACTGTCTACTGAACTACACCCAAAGCAACAATAAATAAATTCATGCCTACAGTGAGATGACAGCTGGGCTCTGCAGAAGAAATGCACAATCTCAGATGGAAAGTTCAATTATGGGTATTTCAAGAACAGAATTAAAGTCTGTTTCCAGTTAGAAGGCTTATATAAAACCATGCTCCATCTGTGTTTACTACATGCAGCTGCACCTTTTTCAAAGCTCTTAATGAACTTTTTCTTCTTTGTGAACACAGCCTTATGCATAGAGGTAACAACCTGCAGTAAACATCAAGAGCAAAATACCAGCATAAAGCAACATGGAACCATATATATTTGCTCTTCCTCTGTTAACTGGGAGGTACTACAAACTTCATGTATCCTCAGATATTTCATAAAATAGCAGAAAATAAATCTACACTATGAAATAAGAAACTGCTAAAAACTACAAGTAACTTTTTCCAGCTAATCTGGTCATATCTCATTATTTTCATGTATTAAAATTTGGGTAGTAGTCTAAATATACTTGAGTTTCACATATAATGAGATCAGTTCAATTTGGCATCTAACAATCATTATAAAATGTTTCATTTTGATTTAATTCAGTAATATAGCAATATATTTTTCAAACTGATCTCATTATTGGTGGAACACATTTACACAAATGTGTGCATAACAGTATAGCAACATCAGTAAAATCTGAACACAGAAAGTTCTTCATATGCGATTACTTGCAGTTGTTCATTTTTTAATTCATCTCCACAAAATTAATCATATTGGCATGAACTTCTCCTATCTAATAGAAACTAGTGTTATTTGAAAATCAGTAAGTTCAGTTTCCAGGTAGATGCTATAAAAGTGTTAAGCACATTTTATAAATTCTACTTTTAGCTTGTATCACCTCCATTTCTCCATTAATAGTTGTGACAATAAACATCAAATTGCAGTTTTTCTTTTGAATTTTAAATAAAATTAACCAAATAAAGATATTACACCTTTGAAAATCCACATTCTATAAAATGGGAACTCCAGCTGCAAAAAAAAAAAAATCATCATCAACTCAAAATCCTAAAATCTATTTTTTCAAGTGATTAAATAACTAAAGGTAGTTTATTAAATGTAATTTATAAAATGGGTACATATTTTAATGAAATTACATATCAGTCATATGCATCATATTTTTATTGAAGTATTGATTCTATCAATATTGATTTAACAAATTCATGTTTACAGAGTATACATAACCTTTTCCTCCTAGGTGATCTAATATCTTATTAAAATTTAAAAATAGGCATTTTGATAGTATTAATCTCAAACTTATATTGAAACATACATTCTCTAAACCATGTTTTATTTGAATAATTAATAATGTTAAAGAAATTACTAAATTCAAGAAATAATCAAAGAATGCCAGCTCCAAAACAAACACCTATTCCAAAATAAAAGCTGAGAAAGTTAAAAGTGAATTCACAAACATACACATACCTAGAAATATACAATGGTATGCTTATGATATCAAATATCCCTTGATAAAACCCCATTTAAAAAAAAATTGTGGGCTGGGGTTGTAGCTTAGTGGCAGAGCACTTGCTTAGCATGTGTGAGGCACTGGATTCAATTCTTAGCACCACATAAAAATAAACAAATAAAATAAAAGCATGCTGTCCATCTACAACTACAAAAGCATTTTTTTAAAAAATTGCCTTTGAGCATTATATTTTGCTACACTCTCCTCCAATGGTTTTGTGATTTTTTTTTTTTTTTAGAGTATACAAAGAGCTGATCTTTGTTCATCAAGGTCAAAAATTTGTCATACAGTGCAGCCTTCTTTGTCATTTTGGCTGTGGGAGGAAAAAAATCATGGCTCACATTTCCATTTCCTCCACTAACAAAACAAGAGAAATTATCCAGTATCAAAAAATCGTATTTACCTTGACTTAAGCTATTCATCTCATTAGTCTCAGGCAGCCCAGAAGTAAATCAGCTAATAGGTTTAGTAATTCTGGCAACTCTCAATTGCTCACAAGGGTGGTTGTTTTGGTTACCCAGGACTATATGTTCCATCCCACTTAATCTTTTGGCTTGTTAGTTTAGACTCCACCTCATAACTAAAAGTTCTGGTTCCCATGAAGGAACATGGTCACTTTGATGCAGAAATCTTTACATTATAAGAAGACTTGTGTTCATCCTCTGGCTTACACATTTTTAGTATATTTTCCCATACAACCCTTATCCTTGAAAACACTATCTGGTTTCTTCCTAAATGAGAATACTCTGATAAGGCACTTTAAAAAAAAATCAAAACCTAAAAAGTTTAACTTCCCTTCTTAAGCCATGAACCTGTTAGATTTCAGTTTGTCCTCATTCTGCTAGAAGATACTTTTGACTTCTTTGATTTGAGAATAATAAATGAATCAGACTGCTATAGATTTTTTTTTTCTGGTACTTTCTCAATCAGAAACTGAGAGCTATTTGAGATTTCTCATAACATGCTACCAGCTCTCTCATCTGCTAGTCTCTCTCAACTAAACTTCACATTAATCATTCCAAAATTCTGTCTTTATTCTTACAATATTAGATCTTAACATTTGGTATGGATTTCAAACTTGGATCTGAAATGCCCCACAATCCATTATTTTAAAGCCTTGGTCCTCAACCTGTCACTGTATTGAGAGGTAGTGGAACCTTTCAGAGGTGAGGCCTAGGGGAGGTTTTAGGTGACTAGGGGCATGTACTTGAAGGGGATATTGGGATACCAGCCCCTTTCGCTCTTTATTTCCAGGGTTCCATGAAGTGAATGTCTGCTCTACCACCCTCTCCCTGCCATGATATTATGCTTTGCCATAGGCCCAAAAGTAATGGCTCTGCCCAACCATGGACTGAAACCTTCAAAACTGAGCCAAAATAAACCTTTCTTCTTTAAGTTTATTTTTCTCAGCTATTTTGTTACAGCAATAGAAGGCTAACACACTTGCCTTGCTCTTGGATCAATTTCTATTGATATTGCTATGAGAGTGTGTCTTATTTGTGTATCTGCTGGTAGGGTATGAATTCCAACCCAAAACAAGGCAGAGCCATGTCTGTGTCTTGTACACAGATTGTGCCTTGTACTCCACTGGTAACAGATCACAAAGGAGGTTCACCCACCTAAGAATTCAAGGCCTTGTAAGTTCCAGGAACCCCTAATGATACCAGGCATACTAATGATGCTACCAATCCAACAAATGGGAATCCAGAATCATTACTCTGAAATTCCATTTTAAGAAATGTCCATATTATTTTTCCTGGCAACCAATATGATTTTGATGTTCAGTCAAGGGTTGAGAACATTACTCTAGGGTAAGCTTGCTAACTGCTATCTCTCTAATCTGAAAAACTTTTCTAAGTGGGAAGTGAATTCTGTAGCTCTAGCCAGACTCCTCTTTAAGTTTGGTTACTGAGGGTCAAATTCACTGAACTTTAACAGTGTGTGTTGGGAGGTGCTAGGATTTTACAATAGAGAAATAAAATACTGTCCCTGCCTTCAAGAAATCACATTACAAAGCCAAATCTTCTACCCTTGAATACCTATTCCATTAAAATAAGAAATACTTTCTTTACACTATTAAAATATTTAACTAAGTACTAATTGGTCATGTTGAGATTTCTTTGTAAGAGAAAAATCCAGTTGGAGTGAGAGGGACAGAAATAAAACCTCTTCAGGTGGATGTATCAAAAGAGGATATAGCTGGGGATATAGCTCAGTTGGTACAGTGCTTCCCTTGTGTATGCACAAGGCCCTGGGTTCAATCCTCAGCACCACAAAAAAAAAAAAAGTAGATTTTTAAAAATCAATGTTTATTTTAAAAAATCAACGTTTACGTACTAATGTCAGGCTTCTCTCATCTACAAAATTTCTGACACTAAATGCCATTCCAGGTTTTGAATGAGTCCTCACTCCTACAGGCAGCTTCCAGCTTTGGTGTCGGGAGCTCTCAAGCCATCTGCTTTGTTAGGAGATTTGAAATGTTAGCGTTCAGAATTCTTTAAAGTTGATGTTAAAAAGGTTGCACAGGATGAAGCCAAGAGACCAGGGCTGGTTGCGAGCAGATTGTCTTAAAATAGCTTAGAGTATTTTCCTTGGTGGAATGGGCACAGATGATGTGTGGCCAGGGTGCTGCATTATGTATAACTGCATTCAGCCTAGGAAAGGAGCTCTGAGGTAAACACTATCTTCCATGCGTGACACCACAGAAATCAAGTCAAGAACCACAGCTTCTTGTCCTTATCAATATAGTAATGCATGTTGGGTATGGTTCTTTAGTTAGCCACACTTAACCCAGCTCTTGCTCTGGATTCCCCACAAGCACATATAAGAAACTTAAAATCAGAAATTAATTTAAACTATGGCACTGCTCTCATCAGCTAATGTAATAAGCAAGAAATAAAGAGAGGGCTGGGATTGTAGCTCAGTGGTAGGACGCTTGCCTCGCATGCGTGGGGCCCTGGGTTCGATCCTCAGCACCACATACAAAGCAATAAAAAAAATAAAGACATTGTGTCCCTCTACAACTAAAAAAATATTTTAAAAAAAGAAGTAAAGAGAATGAGATGAAGGTAGCATGGTATTTTCTCAAGGAATGCATGTCATAAGTTTTTGTTAGGGTTTTTGGATGTGTTAATATCCCCCTACCTTCATGATCAAGTGGTTACATGTCCTACACATTCCTAGCTTATTAGTCCTACACTTTCAGATTTTCTCATGAAATTATCTTCCTTATGGCTCAGTAAAGATGAAATAAAATGGGGGCAAGACTCTTTTGATTTTCAAACTTTGCTTTCCTTTGACCCAGGAGGACAATTTTCTGTAATTCCTGCATGACCTTTGCTGTGGGGTGCCAGCCCCATGGAATGGACACGATTGCACATGAACTATCTTTAATGTGGCACTTTCTCAGAAGCTACGAGGTGCAAAGATGTTTTGGAAGGGCATCTGAGACATGCATTTAATACCTAACATTATCCACTAATCGAAAATAACTTTGGGGAAAAAAAAACCCAAGTTGGATATCTTTGGATTAAAAAGGGTGGAGAGGCAGCAAATTTTGAGGTATATAATTTTGAGAATTTCATCCCACTGAGCAATATACAAATGATGAATGTTTCTCAGAGTAACCAAAGGTCTTTTCTCCAATTATGGCATCCTTGGCCATAGGTATTTTTGCAAAGATATAAATCGTAAAAATATAAGCTGTACATTATACAAAATATATCAGAGTTGGCCATTCAAAGGAAGGTTTTCTTATCTTTTGTCTTGAAAGCCAAAGAGACACTTCTGTTAACAGATGGTTTATTTAAAGAAGCCATCACCATGTTCCCACTAATAATCATTGCAACCTAAAACCCACAAGCACTGATCTTTCTCTCTCTGCAACGACAGCTTCATCATGCTCTGGGGCTCATATTCAGCAGAGGCCACCTGAGCCAATAGATGACCTCTGTGGAGAGAAGTCGTAAATCTCAGCTGGTTCCCTTTTGTCTATCAACAGCATTCATCAGCTGTGCTTATGGGCATCCATGTGCTCTCTCTGACACGCAGGTCCTAGTTAGCAAATTCCAGAAGATGGACTGCATGAGGGTAGCTTGTCCAGGTCTGTATGTACACTTTAGGTCATGTAAACCTAAGTAGAAAACCAGCATTCATTCAAAGGACACTGCCAGGGATGTAACATTTCAACTGATCTCTGACTTGTGCTGAGCAACGCAACAATCCCAAGTCCAGCAAATGCATTAGTCTGCGACATTTGTATTTTGAGAAGCTGATTTTAATTATCATGATAGTCATAACCAATGGTTTCTAAATGTAAGCTAAGCAGGATCAACTAAATCTAATATCTAATGGTTTTGAGAGGTACTCATTGATAGCCACTGAAGATAAGAAGGCTGGGCTGAGATGTGTCTGTCTTCACAAACTGGACTTCAGACACGGGGCTGCACTGAACTTCAACACACTGAGACTTTATGAGAAAAGGGACAGACACATGAGAGTATTCTTTGCTACCATGCAACAGAGTAAGTTACCCCAAACCTTAGAAAGTCCTAAAGGAGACAGACTATTCAAATCCATGAAATGTTCACTCCTAGGTGGCATCATCTTTATCAAAACCAATTATTGGCCTAAAACCTGGATGCTGGGCTCTATGGTTTGGATAAGAGTCCCCCAAAGATCCCTGTGTTAAAGGTTTGGTCACCAGCCTGTGGTGCTATTGGAAAGTGGTGGAACTTGCAAAAGGTGGGGCCTACTTGGAGGTCTTTAGGTCATTGAGGGCGTGTCCTTGAAAGGGATATTGGGACCCTGGCCCATCCTTTTCCTTTTCCTTTGCTTCCTAGCCACTATCAGGTGAACAGGCCTACGCTGCCATGAATACCATGATGTACTTACTGTGCTGTCACAGGCCCACAGCAATGGGACCCAGTGATCATGTCCTGAAACCTCCAAAACCATGAGCCTAAATAAAACTTTCCTTCTTATATGATGATTATCTCAGGTGTTTTTGTTTTGTTTTGTTTTGTAACAGTAAATAGAACACTAACAGTCCCATTTCTGCTGATTAACCATGTGCCCTTAAGGAAGGCATTTAGTATCTCAAAGACTATGGGTCTGTCATCTGGGCATACTTTCCACTAGACCTTAAGGTTTGTGTGAGGCTAGGGTTCAGTAAAAAATGTGAAAGTGCTTTTGGAAAAAGAAAAACACTAACCTGATTTTGTCTTTCCTTGACCAAGTGATTTCAAGATCTGCACAAACAGTGGTGCAGTGACTACCTCCTCTCCGGCCAGAAGAGAAGGTTCTGTATGTTCTGTGTGTCTCAGTGTTGAGTCTTTGTCACCACTGCTGAAATAGGAGGAGTATCCATGCTTGACCCTGACATTTGGAAGAAGAGTCTCCCTTTTACATAACAGCTAGAACAAAACTGCCACGGGTATTACACTAGAGAGAGCACATTCTCCACTCCAAGAGTCAGCACAGGATTTAATCGCCTGGAATTCCCTGGGGAGGTCACTAAAGGCCAGCAGAACTGGGTGCTGCAGCCGGTACCTTTTATCTTTTCTTTCTTTCTTTTTTTTTT
>PVHX01014914.1:0-32238 GCA_004024805.1 Geosciurus inauris | reverse complement strand
GCTGGGACTGAAGCTCAGCGGTAGAGTGCTTGCCTCACATGCGTGAGGCCCTGGGTTTGATCCTCAGCACATACAAAGCAATAAAATAAAGATATTGTGTCCATCTACAACTAAAAAAATATTTAAAAAAATACTTTTTAAGAAGTCATACATGTGTATTAAATGGTGGCTATAGGTTCACTTAAATGTCTTGAGAAATTAATTAACAGACCATGGCAAAGTTATTTGATCTCCTTGGTGTCTGTTTTCTAATCAAGAAAATAGGTCCATCTCTTTTACTCCTTTCTATCAAAACCTCATTATTCTCCATGAAGCTAATTAATGTGCTCAGCATTTACTGAAAGATATGGTAGCTGCACTTTACCTACCATCTAGAGAAAGTGACATAACAACACCACAGGAGGGATGACATTACACTGCAGATAAAACAAAGGCACATATCAAGGACCAATGACACCCACTAAGTGCTCTATAAATGCTGGGTGAAAATTAATGGTGGCTATCATTGTTTCTCCCACAGTTCGAGGAATAAGCAATGTACCAAAGCTTAAAAATCAATGACAACAGGGGCTGGGATTGTAGCTCCGTGGTAGAGCACTTGCCTTGCATGCGTGAGTCACTGGGTTCGATCCTCAGCACCACATAACAATGAGTAAATAAAATAAAGATGTTAAAAAAAAAAAATCAATGACAACAATAATACAAATGAGGACAACTGCTTAGTAGAACAGCGTTAAAAAGTAACAGTGAGATTTAATTGGTGTATCAGCTTCATGGGAAATAATAAAGTTTTGAGGTAAGGTTTTTAAAAAGTTCCAAAAGGAATAAGACACAGAGGGAAAACAGCAATGAAATTATGCTTTAAAACAAGTGCACTGACTAAAAAGATGATGTTATGGTTTAGATGTGAGGTGTCACCCAAGAGCTCATGTATGAGACAATTCAAGAAAGTTTAGATGTAAGGCAGGCGCGGTGGCGCAAACCTGTAATCTCAGCACTTAGGGAGGCTGAGACAGGAGAATTGGAGTTCAAAGCCAGCCTCAGCAATGGCGAGGTGCCAAGCAACTCAGTGAGACCGTCTCTTCATAAAACACAAAATAGGGCTAGGGATGTGGCTCAGTAGTCGAGTGCCCCTGAGTTCAATCTCCAGTACCAAAAAAAGAAAGTTTAGATGTAAAACAATTGGGTTATGAGAGCCTTAATCCAATCAGGGATTTAAGCCTCTGATAGGGATTAACTGGTAACCATAGGCAGGCAGGGTATGATTGAAGGAGGCTGTCCCTAGAGGCATGACTTTGGGGTATATATTTAGACGTTACTGGACAGAGCGCTCTCTCTCTCTCTCTCTGCTTCCTGGTGCTACGTTCCCAGCTGCTTTCCTCTGCCACACTTCTACCATGATGTCTACCTTATATCAGGCCCCAAGGAATGGAGTCAGCCATCTATAGACTGAGACCTATGAAACCATGAGCCCCCCAAATAAACTTTTCCTCCTTAGAATTGTTACTGGAAGGTCTTTTTGGTCACAGAAACAAAAAAGTTAACTAAAACAGAGAATTAGAAAGGTCTGAAGACAGGCTCTGGTGAACTGGGGAATTTGCAGGAGGCAAGAGTGTATCTCCTGAAGGAACCTCAGCTTTCTGACCAAATTTGTGTCTATCACATGATCTCTCTCATTAAGGTACATGCCTTCCCTAGTCATTCTTGCAGGGTCTCTATCCTATAGAACTCAACTCTTCTTCTCATGCCCAGGAACATCTACACTTGAAAGACATCTACTTTTCACAGCCCTAGAACATATCTCCTATGGAGACGATGACTAGGCACATCTTGTTCATTCTTTTTTTTAAAAATATTTATTTACTTTTTTAGTTGTAGGTGGACAGAATATCTTTATTTTATTTTTATGTGGTGCTGAGGATTGAACCCAGTGCCTCACGCATGCTAGGCAAGCACACTACCACTGTGCCACAATCCCAGCCCCCATCTTGTTCATTCTTAATGGTCCTTCCCATACTTATATCAGTATGTGGCACCCAGTAAGCACTCAGCATTTACTGAAAAATGAAATGAGTGCAATCGGGAATGATAGCCTAGATAATTTTATAGAGGCTTTTGGTTTGCCTACAGAATATGTAAGATTTTAACAAATTATTTTACCTAGAAAGTACAACACACTGTGGCATATATTTAAATATAGGTAATTAAGATAAACTTGTAAATGAACATATAAAAAGATATATAGTTTTAATTAAGAACTTTTTTAAATTTAAGAACAGTTGTTCTCTCTCTCTTCTTTTATCTTTTTGCAGTATTGGGGATTGAACCCAGGCCATCATGCATAGTAGGTAAGTACTCTACACTGAGTAACAGACAGCCCCAGCCCTTAAAAAAAAAAAAACTATTTGAGACAGGGTCTCACTAAGTAACACCTTGAAGTTGTGATCCTCTTGTCTCAGCCTCCCAGTTCCTAGGATTATAGGTGTGTATATAGTTTTAATATGTTTACTCTGGTCCTTATTTTTTTTTCTAACATAGAGAAACTGAGTTTATATATATATTCATCCTAAATCTTAGCCAGATACTTCAGATCTTGAGGATGCATGAACTTTAGAAACTCCCATTTTTTAGTAATATTAAGTCAATAAAATTGCCGAGAAATCCCTGTTTTTATTTGACTTCTCATTTTGCCATTGATATTGTCCACTTTTTTTCCCCCCTTGTGGTACTAGGGATTAAATCCAGGGCCTCATGCATGCCAGGCAAATGCTCTACCACTGAGCCACATTTCCGGCCCTTCCACTTTTTTTTTGGGTACCATGAATTGAATCCAGAGGTGCCTAACCACTGAGCCGTCATATCCCCAGCCCTATTTTGTGTCTTAATTAGAGACAGGGTCTCATTGAGTTGCTTAGCGCCTCGCCATGGCTGAGGCTGGCTTTGAACTCGCGATTTTCCTCTTTCAGCCTCCCAAAGTACAGGCATGTGCCACTGCACCCGGCCCGCCCTTCTACTTTTACTTGCAACTCTAGAATTGGGCAACACTTCATCCCATAAAGTAAAATAAGTGTTTTGATGGACTGGGCAGATAAGGTTGGTTTCATAGAAGACAAAGGCTGATGAAATCATAAACAAAATACAAAACATGGACTAGCCATTTCAAGGTTACCTTCTTTCTAAGGTGGGGACAGGGAGATAGAGCAATAGAAAAATAAAACTGGTTAACAGGTTGTTCCATGTTACTTTTTTTCTGAAGAAAGGAATAAAGCAAAGAGAACTTCATTGTCATGCTGACTTAAACTGGTCTTTTTGGGAAATTTGGCCATTCTGATTTTTCTGAAGGTAAGATGATAATTTATAGTTTTGGTTTGGTGATGTGACACTTCATGAGTGACTCCATTTGGATTTTTAGTCTAGTCTGTTGGGGCCTAGTGCAGGAACACAATGCAAAACAATGGCCTTCTATATTTTATTTAGTAAGATATACCTGTGGTAGATAAAACCTTTAGGAATGGCACTCAATATTCCACGCCCTGATCCCTGCAATCTATGACTACAGAGAGATATGCCCATGGCTGTTATGTTATATGATGTAGTTGACCTTGAAAAGGGGAGATTATTTGGTTGACCCAGTATAATTACACATAAAATGCACAGAACTCTGTTTGATTTTAACAGATTCTTTGCTGGATTAAACTTTAGGCACGCCCCTAAACCTTCTCCTAAACCTATCTTTGCGCTTCCTTGTAAAATTCAGTTCAGCAAAAATTCCTCATCCTCAATATCTGATCATCCTCAATATCTGATCAGTTTCTTCATTCCCTGCCATTCTCCAGGTGATGTCTGATCCCTCTGGCATGTCTTTAGCAAGAATCCTGTTAGGGCAGGTTAGCCAGAATCTCCTTTATTCTTTCTTTTTTATTTTTTAAAATAAGTTGTTTATTTTAGAATAGTGTTAGTTTTATAGAAAAAGTACAATGATAGCATAGTGTTCCCACATGCCCCACAAGCAGTTCCCATATTATTAACATATTACATTAGTATGCTCCATTTGTCTCCATGAATAAAGTGATATCGGTACATTTTTTTTTGTTTTTTAAAATTGATTTTTAGTTATACATGATGAAGGATGTGGAAAATAAAAAAATGACAGCCCCCAGGGAGAAAAGGAGGACTGTGTGATCAGGAGGCAAAGAGGTGAAGGCAAACAATGGGCCCTGGGCTCTGGGTTTTCACCCTTTCCCAGTAACAATGAGTCCTGGGTGAAGAAGGCAAAGGATGGGCTCTGGGCTCTGAACTTTCATCCCAGTATCAATGGGTTTTGAGCTTTTACACCTGTTCTCCTGATTTAGACTTTCTCACTTCCTCTCTCTCTCTTTCTCTCTCTCTCTTCTTGTGGTGCTGGGGATTGAATCCAGGGCCTTGTGCATGCAAGACAAGCACTCTACCACCTGAACTATATCCCCAGCCCCTGATTTAGACTTTGAACCTACACAAGTAGTTTTCTGACTGCCCAGCTAGCATGTCTAAACCTTCTGCTATGATTAACTCTTATTAACCTATAAAAAAGCCAGGCATGGTGGCTCACGCCTGTAATCCCTGCACTTTGGGAGGCTGAGACATGAGAATCATAGTTCAAAGCCAACCTCAGGAAGGGCGAGGTGCTAAGCAACTCAGTGAGACCCTGTCTTCTAAATAAAACACAAAATAGGGCTGGGGATGTGACTTAGTATTCAAGTACCTCTAAGTTCAATCCTCAGTACCAAAAAAAAAAAAAAAAACACCTATAAAACACAGACCCCTCTTGTAACCAGTTGCCATTTTCTTCCCTGAAAATGTGCCATTCCACCACTGCTTAATAAAGACAGCTTGCTGATCTGAGGTCTGCTCTAATTTTCGGTTATTTTTGCTTACACATGAATCCATTTTGACATAAAAGCATGGAATATATCTTGTTCTATTCAGTTCCCAGTACCTTTCCTTCCCCTTCCCTCTTCCTTCTATGGATCTTTCTGCCATTTCCATCCACCAATCCCACCCTGCTGTGGCCATGCTTTATTCAGAGTCCAATCTTTCCTCTACTGGGAAACCCCACTGCAGTGGCCACTAAACTTTTCTTCTTCTTCTTCTTTTTTTTTTTTGTGGTGTTGGGGATTGAACCCAGGGCCTTGTGCAAGTGAGGCAGGCACTAAACCAACTGAGCTATATCCCCAGCCCCTCTAAACCTATCTTGATGGTCCTGAGTAACATCTGCCTTATTGTGCTATAACAAGAGTTACTTAAATTTAAAAAAAGGCCTTTTTAAGATTTTTGAAATTGGTATATGGGCAGTTACTAATAACATGTGAAGTACTGCTGGCAACAGAAGAAGCAAAGTTCTATTTCTTAAAACAGTGACACAGGCTTGCGTATCATGTACAAGTCCCCAGATTCAATCCCCAGCTTTACAAAAAGAAAAAAACAAGGAGAAGTAAATAATAAATAAGCAAAGTATGTGATTAGTAATCAGTAGTACGGAAAAAAAGGAGAGAAGAGAGATAAGGAGTGCCAGGGTATCTTAGAACAGGGAGGAATGAGAATGCTGCATATTAAATAGGGGAGGATCAAGGAAGGTGGGCCTGAGAGAAGACAGATCTGAGAAAAACCTACAGGAGAAAGAGCTCAGATATGTTTTAAAAAATATTTTATCCTTGTAGATGGGCACAATATCTTTATTTTATTATTTATTTTTGTTTGGTGCTGAGGATTGAACCCAGTGCCTCACACATGCTAGGCAAGCAAGTGCTCTACCACTGAGTCACAACCCCAGCCCCAAGAGCTCAGGTTTTTAAATATTTAAGATATTTCAAATTTAAATATTTATGTATTCTCTGTGCATTTATATTCAAAATCAAAAATACATAACTTGAGTTAAATAACCAGAACTGTTAGTTCAAAAGTCATTCCAATTAAGAAGTAGCAGGTTGCCCATCTTACCTGGAAGTCACTATATATACCACACAGGCAGATCTTTTTTTTTTCGGTACTAGGGATTGAACTCAGGGGCACTCGACCACTGAGCCACATCCCCAGCCTTATTTTGTGTTTTATGTAGAGACAGGGTCTCACTGAATTGCTTAGCGCCTCGCCGTTGCTGAGGCTGGCTTTGAACTTGCGATTCTCCTGTCTCAGCTTCCCTAAGTGCTGGGATTACAGGCTTGTGCCACCACGCCCGGCTCCCTAGCAGTTTTTTGAGACAGGTTCTTGCTAAAATTGCTCAGGCTGGCCTCAAATGCATGATCTTTTTGCCTCAGCCTCCTAAGTTTCTGTGATTGCAGGCATGCACCATCTCATCTGGTTCACCTCCACCATCTATCAACTATCATTCCTCCAGTCTAATTGAAACATAGTACCTTTTTTTTTTTTTAATGTTTTTTAGTTGTAGATGGACACAATATTTTTATTTTATTTATTTACTTTTTATGTGGTGCTGAGGATCAAACCCAGGGCCTCATGCATGCAAGGCAAGCACTCTACCACTGAGCCACAATCCCAGCCCGGTACCTTTTTTTTTTTGGTACCGGGGATTGAACTCAGGGGTGCTTGATCACTGAGCCACATCCCCAGCCCGATTTTGTGTTTTATGTAGAGACAGGGTCTCACTGAGTTGCTTAGCGCCTCGCCATTGCTGGGGCTGGCTTTGAACTTGCAAGTCTCATGTCTCAGCCTCCCAAAGTGCTGGGATTACAGGCTTGCGCCACTGTGCCTGGTGAAACATGGTACCTTTTGACCTATTATTTCCCCATTTCCTCCACCCTCAAGTCTCTGGTAACTACCATTCTGTTCTCTATTTCTGTTTTTTAGTTTCCAGGTATAAGTAAGAACATGGAGTACATATGTGTCTTCTTGTGCTAAAAATAAAATATGCAATTCTTATTTCGGAAAACTGAATATCATTTGAATTTCTGATAACATTATTTAATACTTAGTATCTCTTATGCCCCAGGAACTTGCTTTAAATCAATTATTCTTTTTTTTTTTTTTTTTTGGTACTGGGGATTGAACTCAGGGGCACTGGACCACTGAGCCACAACCCCAGCCCTATTTTGTGTTTTATGTAGAGACAGAGTCTCACTGAGTTGCTTAGCACCTCACCATTGCTGAGGCTGGCTTTGAACTCGCGATACTCCTATCTCAGCCTCCCTAAGTGCTGGGATAACAGGCTTGTACCACCGCGCCCGGCTTAAATCAATTATTCTTAACTTTCTTTGGCTATAAATCTCTTCAAGTTTCAAATAAGAGGTCAGGTCCCTGTCCTCAGAAAATTTAACTGGCATCAAGTTAAATATATAATGTTTAGTGGTTCACAGAATAAAAATTTTGGCTTTTGTCATTTTCATTGTGCTAGCTTTTGGTTGTTTTTCTTACCTGTTTAAGGAGAGCCAACACAAAAAGTGGGAAAAGTCTCAAAGAGAAAGGAACCATAAGTCCAGGTTGCTGGTTACTTAGGACTGAAGACCGGTAAGCTGCAAGAGAGTCAATGACGGCATTCACTAGAGCATCTCGGGCGTCACTCAGACTGGCAGTCATGGACCTGTCAACAGCTAATTGAGGTAAGGGTAGGGACAAGAGACAAGACAGAAGTTTAATAACTCCACTGCAAGCACAGATAACTTTTTAAAAGTATATTAAGCCTCTCTCTGATTTATTATAAACACAATGAGCCAAAATTTATAGATGAAAATATGCTCTGGAGAATCAAGCTAACTTCTTCTGAAATGCTGTTCTGCCATTTCTTAGCTTTAAGCCAGTTTGACAAGTAACTCAACCTTTCTGAGCCTAAGTTCCTTTCTTTGTAAAATGGGAAAACTATTTACTATTAAATTGAAGATGCTAATGGCTGTTTTTTTCTTTTTCTTTTTTGGTGTTGGGGACTGAATCCAGGGCCTTGTGCATGCAAGGTAAGCACTCTACCAATTGAGCTATATCCCCAGCCGATGCTAATGATTTTAATCCACCATTTTACTTTATATACCACTGAGAAAGGGGAAAATCCTGCAATTAAATAACCTATACAATGCTTTTCTGTCACATGGAGTTTTTATTTTATGCATATAAGAAGTGTTCTTAGAAAATTATTTGGACAAATTTTCATCAACCATTGTGCCACTGGTTTGTTGTTGTTTGGTACCAGGGAATGAACCCAGGGATGCTTAGCCACTGAGTCCCATCCCTGGCCGTTTTAAATATTTTATTTAGAGACAGGGTCTTACTGAGTTGCTTAGGCCTTGCTAAGTTGCTGAGGCTGGCTTTGAACTTGAGATCCTCTTGCCTCAGCCTCCCAAGCTGTGGGGATCAAGCATGTGCCACCATGCCCAGCAGTTATGCCACTGTCTATATGTGCTTCTGTATACTAAAGTTTTTTCTCAATACTAAAAGCAATGTAATTGTTCTGAAGTCTTCTCAACCTGCAACTAAAATCAATCCATGTGGTATCAAAAACATATTTAATGATGTTATTAAACACTATAACCAAAATTTGTACTTAGGTTAGAAACAATATTATTATCTGGTCAACAGCAACCCTTTTTTTTTTTTTTTTTGGTACCGGGGATTGAACTCAGGGGTACTCAACCACTGAGCCACATCCCCAGCCCTATTTTTTGTGTTCTAAATAGAGACAGGGTCTCACTGAGTTGCTTTGCACCTTGCCGTTGCTGAGGCTGGGTTTGAACTTGTGATTCTCCTGTCTCAGCCTCCCTAAGTGCTGGGATTACAGGCATGCGCCACTGCGCCCAGCATTAACAGCAACTCTTAACACTTCATTAACTGAAGACAAACTCAGATTTTAAAGATGATGAAATATGAAAATATGTGCATACCAGGCTCAATCAAATATAGTAGCAGAACTAATACTTACAAAGCTATTGTGAAGCTTAATGGGTGAGGCTCTGGGTTCAATCCCCAGCACCCCCAGCACATAGCACATAAACACATAAACAAAAGAAAACAAAAACAAAAGCTATTGTGAAGATTTCTTTTTGAATACACAAATATTACATGGTGCTTACTGCTATTGATAATAATGATCATACTTTTATTAAAAATAGTACTTAAAACATAAAGGCAGTAACCTTCAAATTTCTTAAGTCACAATCTAAGTTTTTGTTTGTTTACTTTTTTGGGGGGGGTAGCAGGGATTGAACACAGGGGTGCTTAACCACAGAGTCATATCTCCAATCCTTTTTTAAAATTTGAGACAGGGTTATGCTAAATTGCTGAGGCTAGCTTTGAACTTGCAATGTTCCTGTCTCAGCCTCCTGAGCTGCTGGGATTACAGGCATACACTACTAGACCTGCTGTTTGTTTTTTACAGTACTGGGGACAAAACTTCAGGAGAGCATAGTCTACCACTGAATTATTTAATTTTGAGAGTCTTCCTAAATTGCCCAGGCTGGCCTCAAACTTGTGATCCTTGTGCTCAGCTTCACAAGTCTTGGGATTATAGGCATCTGCCACTATGTCTAGCCCATGGTTTCAAGTTTTTTTTTTTCTGGTACCATGGATTAAACTCAGGGGTACTTGTCCACTGAGCCACATCCCCAGCCCTATTTTGTGTTTTATGTAGAGACAGGGTCTCACTGAGTTGCTTAGTGCCTCGCTGTTGCTGAGGCTGGCTTTGAACTGGCGATTCTCCCATCTCAGCCTCCCAAAGTGCTGGGATTACAGGCTTGCACCACTGCGCCCATCTTGATCTTCTAGTTTTGACAACATAATAAGACTAAAGTAAGGACTGGATCCTTTGCCAAGCTCTATGCAAGAAAATTTTCCCAACAGGAAATTCAGAAAACAGTGACTATTCCTGTTATAAAGCAGATTTACACCTGAAGTAAACGGGCCCTGTGAAAGCCTTCCCTGAAGGAGAAAGATGGCAAGAATCAAACTGATATTAAACTCCATAAATCTGAAAAGGGGAAAAAAAATATCAAGAAGCAGACTAGGGGGCTGGGGTTGTGGCTCAGTGGAAGAGTGCCTGTCTGCATGTGTGAGGCACTGGGTTCAATCTCATCACCATATATAAATAAATAAAAATAAAGCTTCATCTACAAATAAAAAATATTTTAAAAAGAACAAGAAAAGAAAAGAAGAAGGAGACTAGGGGTATGGCTCAGTGGTAGAGTACTTCCCTAGCAAGGGCCTGGGTTCAATTCTCAGTAACACTAAAACAAACAAACAAACAACCACCAACAACAAAAAACAACCTTATTAAGCACTAATTTTTATTTTATTGGTTCTTTTTAGTTATATATGACAGTAGAATCCATTTTGATATAATTATACAAGCACGGAATATATCTTATTCTAATTAGGACCCTATTTTTGTGGATGTGCATGATGGTGAGAACACCATAGTGTATTCATATATGTATACAGGAAAATTATGTCAGATTCATCCCACTGTCTTTCTTTTCCCTATTCTCCATCTCATCCCTTCATTCCCACTTGTCTATTCTACTCAAGTTCTATCCTCCCCACCCATAGTGGGTTAGCTTTTACAAAGGGAAAACATTTGCCCTTTGGTTTTTTGGGAATGGCTTATTTCACTTAGCATCATAGTCTCCTGATCTATCCATTTACTGGCAAATGTCATAAAGTCATTCTTCTTAATGGCTGAGTAATACTCCATTGTTGTATATATACCACACTTTCTTAAGCATTAATATTAAACATTCTGTAAGATATGGTTATTTGAGTCCAAAAGAGATAAATATAAAGAGAAAATAGTTTAGTGATTGGTTAAGGCCAGTGAGAGATGGAGGAAGAAGCTGGCACTAATTGCTAATGAACATAAGATTTTTTTTTTTTTTTGGTACCAGGGATTGAACTCAGGGGCACCCGATCACTGAGCCACATCCCCAGCCCCATTTTGTGTTTTATGTAGAGACAGGGTCTCACTGAGCTGCTTAGCGCCTCGCCATTGCTGAGGCTGGCTTTGAACTCGCGATTCTCCTGTCTCAGCCTCCCTAAGTGCTGGGATTACAAGCGTGAGCCACCGCGCCCGGCTTGAACATAAGATTTTTGGGGGGGTGATAAAAATATTCTAAAATTAGATTGTGGTAATGACTTTATAACTAAACATTCTAAAAATAATGGAATTGTATAACTACAATGGGTGAAGTCATGGCAGCAGATCTTCTCACTGAAATAGTTACAAGCACAAAAACACTGAAACCTGTAAAGTTAGTTACATGAAAGAAAACAAAGTTAGGTGAATTTGCCTAATGGTATTACTTGCAAAATATTTCCAAGTGGTAACAACTCTTACCCATATTGGCCAGTAACCCTGAAATTGCTTGAACATCAGCTCCAAGAAAGACTTCATTTAGAGTTGCAACTACTGGCAAACACAAAGTATGGACACGAATTCTTCTTTCACCTTTGGGAAAACACATGATAGTAAGGCACAACTATATACAAAAAAAGATTATGTTAAGGTCACTTCAACTTAAAACCCAGTAGGGTTACAGGAAGCAGAGATATATCAAAATTTTAGTTGGTGAAAACAAAAGCTTTTTTTTAACTATAAAATTCTTTTTGTTCAAGTTATTACAAAATAGGTAACAGGGATTGTATTTAAATGATAGTATGCTAGGTTTTTATAAATATCTTTTCTAAACCTTTGGGTTACTTCTTTTGCAATAAAATTTTTGAGTTAATATACGTAAGACATCACTATTCTTCCTTGTTCTATAGCCTATTTTGACATTTAAAGTTCAGAACAACTTTATACTTCATCACAGAAAGAAATTTTTGTGTGTCAGTTGTATATGAAATATAAATTTTGTTAAGACTTAGATTCTATTCCCAAGGTATCTCATTATGTATATGCAGATATCCCCACATTTGAAAAAAATCCTAAATCAAAAATACTTCTAGTCCTAAGTATTTCAGATAAGGGATACTCAACCTGTATATGATTCCATTTTTATGACATTCCTGCAAAACAAAATTCTCAGTGGTTACCAGAGGCTGGGGATGGGAGAGAGAATGATTACAAAAGCAAAGGGTAGCCGGGTACAGTGGCGCAAGCCTGTAATCTCAGCACTTTAGTAGGCTGAGACAGGAGAATCGTGAGTTCAAAGCCAGCCTCAGTACTGGCAAGGCACTAAGCAACTCAGTGAGACCCTGTCTCTACATAAAACACAAAATAGGGCTGGGGATGTGGCTCAGTGGTCAAGTGCCCCTGACCAAAGGTGCCAAGTACCAAAACAAAAAATGAAAAAAGCAAAGGGTGAAAAAAAGCTGTGAATGATGGAACCAATTATAATGTTTTCATTCTGGTGATGGTTACATGACACATTTGTCAGAACTTGTGGAACTTTACATTCAGAATGGTTCATTCAGCTGAGCCACTGGTGCACACATGTAATTCCAGCTATTTGTGAAGCTGAGGCAGAATTGTGAGTTTGATTGGATATCATCAAAATAAATAAAATAAAAATAATTGCTTTTTTACCATATAGCAATTATAAATTTTTAAAATGAACAGAAAAGGGACTGAACTGGGTTTTTTGTCAAGTAAAAAATAGTACCTAGAGACAGAACTCCATCTTACTTTTACATTTACCGTGTGTCATATTAATTATCACATGGAACATTGCTCTTAAAGATTTTTATTAAAGAAAGTGTCCTTACTACACACTCTCCATAGATTTTGGAGGGGCTATAAAGATTGAATATGCATAGCACAGAAAGATGACCCAAAATTAAGGAGGTGAAACTGAGAGTGAGAGTAAAAAATCTTTAAAGTAAAAAAGCAAATATAACATGCCTTATATCACCTTAGGTTAAAACATAAATTATAAATTAATCAGGAATAAATAAATCACACCTTAAAGAGTGTTTTCTGATGGCTAGGTGTGGTAATATGTACCTGTAGTGCCAGCTAGTTGTGAGGCTGAGGTGGGAGGATTGCTTGAGCCCAGAAATTTGAGGCCAGCCTTGGAAGTATAGCAAGACCCCATCTTAAAACAAAAAGAAGGGGCTGGGGTTATGGCGCAGTGGCAGCGTGCTCGCCTAGCACACAGGAGGCACTGGGTTCGATCCTCAGCACCACATAAAAATAAAATAAAGCTATTGTGTCCACCTACAACTAAAAAATAAATAAAAAAAAAAAAGAAGAAGACAAGTGTAGTGGTGCTCAACTGTAACCTCAGAGACAAGAGGATCACAAATTAGAGACAAGCCTCAGCAACTGAGTGAGACCTTGTCTCAAAAATAAATAAATAAATAACAAGGGCTGGGGATATAACTCAACAGTAGAGCACACCAGTGCCACCAAAAAAAAAAAAGTGTTTTATTATTAGTTTTTTCAAAACTTAACTCAAATATCATCTCTGTGAGATTTTTCTTGTCTACTCTTTTTTTTTTTTTTTGGTACCGGGGATTGAACTCAGGGGCACTTGACCACTGAGCCATATCCCCAGCCCTGTTTTGTGTTTTATGTAGAGACAGGGTCTCACTGAGTTGCTTAGCGCCTCACCATTGCTGAGGCTGGCTTTGAACTCACGATTCTCCTGTCTCAGCCTCTCAAAGTGCAGGGATTACAGACATGTGCCACCACGCCAGGCTCTACTCTGTCTTGAAAGAGCAACTGTTATCTTATTTATCCTGTTTACTATTTGACTGCCTATTAGAATTAAGCTATATAAAGGAATTTTTCAACTGATAAACCAGAGTGTTTGATACATAGCAGACTCTCAATAAATATCTGTGAAATAAATGAATAAATAAACTTGTTTAGGAAGCTGGGTATAGTGGCACACACCTGTAATCCCAACAGCTTGAGAGACTGAGGCAGGAGGATCACGAGTTCAAAGCCAGCCTCAGCAACTTAGTGAGACCCTAAGCAGATCAGTGAGACCCTGTCTCTAAATAAAATATAAAAAAGGGCTGGGGAAGCCAGGCACAGTGGCACACACCTGTTATCCCAGCACTTTGGGAGGCTGATATTGGAGAATTGCGAGTTCAAAGCCAGCCTCAGCAATGGCGAGGCGCTAAGCAACTCAGTGAGACCCTATCTCTACATAAAACTCAAAATAGGGCTGGGGATGTGGCTCAGTGGTCGAGTGCCCCTGAGTTCAATCCCTGGTACCAAAAAAAAAAAAGGGCTGGGGATGTGGCTCAGTGGTCAAGTGCCCCTAAATTTAATCCCCAGTACCCCTAAAATATAAAATAAAATAAAATTGTTCAGGAAACTAAAGCAAAACATGTTGGCTTTACCATTAACAGCAACAAAGCTCTTATCATGGGGAATACTATTTTAGCTTAAAAGACACTACCTTCAAAGAAGAGTTTATTATAGGCCACAGAGTACATTACCACATCAAAAAGTTTAATATAATATTGTGCATATAGTTAACAATACTCTCTTAAGAGATAGAGGTCATGGTTTTTACAATAATTAAAGCAAATAAAAAAAAACATACCTTTGCTTGATGTATACAAGAGTGCCGACTGAAAGGAAACCAACTGAGTGTCAGTAAGATTTTCTTCTACTGACATCTGTACTGCATATCCAGCATCTGGATTGACATTGGGCAAAGACAGTAAGTCTGTTGACCTAACAAAGAAGTTCCCATGGAAGGTATGAATGGAAAGACCTAAAAGAGGAAAAAAAAAAAAAAAAAAAAATCACCAAATGACTTTTATATATCTATATGTGGATATTTTACCTTTTTAAAAAAATATTTTTTTAGTTACACATGGACACAGTGTCTTTATTTTGTTTACTTATTTTTATGTGGTGCTGAGGATCGAACCCAGTACCTCACAAGTGCGAGGCAAGCGCTCTGCCACTGAGCCACAATCTCAGACCGGATATTTACCTTTTATCTTAGTCATTTATTAGACAGTAAAGAAGTTCACATAATACACAGTACTAAATGAAGTAGAGGAGTAATAAGTGTTATCGTCATCGGTTTGTTTTTTTTTTGGTACTGGGGATTGAATCCAGGGGTGCTTAACCACTAAGCCACATCTCCAGCCCTTTTTATTTTTATTTTTATTTTAGCAAGACCTTCAGCACTAAGTTGCTGAGGGTCTCCCTAAATTGCTAAGGTTGGCCTTGAATTCACAATCCTCCTGTCTCAGCTTCCTAAGTCACTGGAATTACAGATATAAGCCATCACGCTTGGCAATAAGTATCTTCTTAAATTAGGGTGAGGATACATATTTTCAAAACTTCTGGAGAATAATTTGGCAGTATTTATGGAAATTTTAAATGAATAATTATTTTGACTTTAGCAATCTTTTATCTAAGAATTTATCCTATAGACTCACTCAAGTGCCACATGTGTATGTACAAAATAATTTTAAACAGACCTATGTGTAACAGCAGAAAATTTATAAATGGTATGGGTAGGAAAATAACTAAATTGTGATTCGTTTACTCTAGTGAATACTGGAATGAGATAGTTTTATATGAACTAAAATTAATGGATTTTCAAGACTTATTTATTGAGTAAGCATCCATTCCAACTGCTCATGCCTGTAATCCCAGCAACTTGGGAGACTGAGGTAGGAGAACTGCAAGTCTGAGGCCAGGCTTCGCAACTAAGCAAAGACCCTATCTCCAAATTAAAAAAAGAAAAAAAAAAAGGAGTTGGGTGCAGTGGCACACACCTGTAATCCCCAGTGGCTCGGGATCGCGAATTCAAAGCCAGTCTCAGCAACAGCGAAGTGCTAAGCAACTCAGTGAGACCCTGTCTCTAAATAAAATACAAAATAAGGCTGGGATGTGGCTCAGTGGTTGAGGGTCTCTGAGTTCAATCCCCAGTACCTGCCCCCTGACACAAAAAAAAGGGTTGGTGACATAGCTCATTGGTAAAGAGCCACTGGGTTCAAACCTCAGCACTACAAAAAAAAAAAAAAGAGTAAGTTTCTTGGCAACAAATTCTTAGAAGAAACAATTAAAAAATTAAACACTGGGGCTGGGATTATGGCGCAGTGGTAGCGTGCTCGCCTAGCACGCATAAGGCACTGGGTTCGATCCTCAGCACCACATAAAAATAAAATAAAGATATTCTGTCACCTACAACTAAAAAATAAACATTTAAAAAAAAATTAAACACTGAGAAAAAATATCTATTTATGCAAATTCAACATGATATTAAGTATTTCAATGTACAGAAAAATCTAACATACACCAAAGTGGTTATAATAACTACATAAGCACAGAGTAAAAGTGTGTGTGTGTGCATGTGTGTGTAAGTGCACATGTGCATGTGTGCCCCCACATGCAAGCCAATACAAGAGTTTAGCTTTAGCAATAATGTATTTATTCTTTTTAGAAGAAAAACTGATGTATACATTGCTTATGAAGTAAAAACCAACTTTAAAACAGCAATCAGAAAGAAAAAAAAGGTGTAGGTCTATATGTACAAAAACAGGTATCCAAGACATGGTTAAAAACAAAAAAATAAATAAACAAATAAAAACAGGTGCAGTGGTGTATGCCTGTAATCCCAGCAACCCAGAAGGCTAAGGCAGGAGGATCTCAAGTTCAAGGTCAGCCTGGACAACTTACTGAGACCCTGTCTCAAAATTTTAAAAAGGGCTAGAGATGTAGCTCAGTAGATTGCTTGCTTAACATTTGTGAGGCTCTGGATTCAATCCCCGGTACCAAATAAATAAGAAACCTAAATAAGTTAACCACAAAGCTTTGTTAAATTAAGCACTCTAGAAAGTGTGCAAAGGCTAGTTTATTGACATGTCCTGGGCTCCTTGTGAAAAGTAAGGTACCACAGGGCACCATGGCACACGCTTGTAATCCCAGCGACTTGGGGGGCTGAGCAGGAGGATCGTGAGTTGAAAGCCATCCTCAGCAACTCAGCGAGGCCCTGAGCAACTAAGTGAGACCTGTCTCACAATAAAATATAAAAAGAGCTGGTGATGAGGTTCAATCCTTGGTACCCAAAAAAAAAAAAAGGTACCTATAAATAGTATCCCACTGGCCAAGTACAAAAAGATGTAAGCAATATTTTAAAATTTTTTTAAGTTGTAAACAGACACAATACCTTTATTTTATTTATTTTTATATGGTGCTAAGGATTGAACCTTGTGCCTCACAGGTACTAAGTGCACTCTACTACTGAGCTATAATCTCAGCCAAATCGTAAGCAATTTTAAGATGTATTTCCCCTAATTAGGAAACAATATCTGTAGAAATTAACACTTTGAAGGTCTGGCAATCTTCATGAATAGAATCCAACCAACATATCCTTTGAAACATACACAATGTGGGGTTAAGGATGTATTTCAGTGATACATCACAAAACTTATACAACAGACCTTGAGTTCAATCCTCAACACCAAAGAAAACCTCTCAAAAACATAAATGCCAAAAAACTATTAAAATTAAATGAATTCAGCAAGGTTGAATTATAGTGATGGATAATAGAAGTTCATATATATAGCACAGTCTTTTCAAATCTGACCGGCAGATTTGAAAATAAATTGGGGGGCTGGGGTTATGGCTCAGTGGTTGAGCGCTTGCCTCGCATATGTGAGGCACTGGGTTCGATCCTCAGCACCACATAAAATAAATACAGATACTGTGTTTGGGCTGGGATTGTAGCTCAGTGGTAGAGTGCTTGCCTCGCATGCGTGAGGAGGCACTGGGTTCAATCCTGAGCACCACATAAAAATAAATAAATAAAAATATTTTTTAAAAAAAGATAGTGTCCATTTACAACTAAAAAAAATATTGGGCTGGAGTTATGGCACAGTGGTAGTGTGCTCGCATGCGTGAAGCACTGGGTTCGATCCTCAGCACCACATAAAAATAAAATAAAGCTATTCTGTCCACCTACAACTAAAAAATAAATAAATGTTTAAAAAAATAAAAAAATATTAACACAAAAGAAAATAAATTGGATATATTAGTAGATGCTTATCTTTTTCCCTACATGTCTCATATATTTTTTCCATTTAGAAACATGATCACCTTATACCTCTCATAGAGCAAAAATATTGTTACATATGAATAAAAGAAGACCAGTTTAATAATATAGAGAAATGAGAAATCAAAAATTAGAGCACAAATTAAAAGATCTCCCACTTCTGGAGATGGACACTTGCAATGGTTGCACAGTAAGAATGTATTCGATGCCATTAAACTGCACAATTAAAAATGGTTAAGTGAAAGCCGGGCGCGGTGGCTCTAGCCTGTAATCCCAGCATTCAGGGAGACTGAGACAGGAGAATCGCGAGTTCAAAGCCAGCCTCAGCAATGGCGAGGTGCTAAGCAACTCAGTGAGACCCGGTCTCTACATAAAACACAAAATAGGGCTGGGGATGTGGCACAGTGGTCGAGTACCCCTGAGTTCAATCCTCGGTACCAAAAAAAAAAAAAAAAAAAATGGTTAAGTGAGCTGGGTGTGGTGGTGCACGCCTGTAATTCCAACACTTTGGGAGCATTTTGGGAGAATCGTGAGTTCAAAGCCAGTCTCAGCAACTGCAAAGCGCTAAGCAACTCAGTGAGACCCTGTCTCTAAATAAAATACAAAATAGGGATGGGGATGTGGCTCAGTGATGAGTGCACCTGAGTTCAATCCCTGGTACCAAAAAAATAAAAAAGGTTAAGTGGCTGGGGATATAGCACAGTGGAAGAGTGCTTGTCTGTAGCGCACAAGACCCTGATCCCCAGCATTGCAAAAATAAAAAAATACAAGCAAAAATAAAAAATGGTAAATTTCATGTATATTTTACCATAATTTTTAAAAAATAAATAATTGTTAGCTGGGTGCGGTGGCACAAGCCTGTAATCCCAGCACTTAGGGAGGCTGAGACAGGAGAATCGCGAGTCCAAAGCCAGCCTCAGCAAGGGTGAGGCACTAAGCAACTCAGTGAGACCCTGTCTCTACATAAAACACAAAATAGGGCTGGGGATGTGGCTCAGTGGTTGAGTGCCCCTGAGTTCAATCTCCAGCACCCAATAAATAAATAAATAAATAAATAAATAAATATTTACTAAAGATAAAGAAGTGTGGTGTGGTGGCATGCACCTGTAGTCCCAGCTACTCAGGAAGCTAAGGCAAGTTCAGGATCAGCCCAAGTAACATAGCAAGATCCTGTCTCAAATAAATAAAAGATTTCCCACCACTATTGTTCAATAAGTGAAGTAAAAATCCATCAGTAACATAGTTTTGTTTTCTTTCGGGAGATGGTCTCTTTTTAAAAAAACTTAAATAATTCACATAGTATAACATTCACCATTTAAAAAATGTCTAATATACTCACAATGGTTCTTATTTTTTAAGTGTTTCTTTTCTCTCTTTAATTGCATATACTACAGTCTGCAGAGTATCTTAGAATGGCAAATCTTATAAGATAAAATTAAGTGAAAACTTGTATTTATTTGTATAAAAAACAATATTTACTCCTAGTTTAAAAAAATATATATATCCTCACCTTTAGTGCACCGAATCCTCATAACTGCCTCAAAGCCAATCTTCCGAGTGAGGTACCTCTGTAGTTCCTTCTGTAATTTCTGTACTTGGACTGGGTTGTGCTGATGATGGTAAGAAGGATAGTAATAGACACTACCTGCTGAGTACCGAGAAATACACCCTGGAAGAGAACACACACATTTTTCAAATAGTGGCATTATCTACTATTACTATGGCAAAATAAGTGCAGGCATTTGATTCAATTTTTACCTAACTTCTCAAGTCAAAAGAATATTCCATTCTTTTAAATAGTAGTATAGACATTTTTCTATTTCTCCTCTACTAAATCAGAGTAGAAGATGACTATGACGTTTATAGTAGATTAAACTGACTGTTAAGCTGGATGTAATGGTGTGCACCTACAGTCCTGCTACTTGTGAAGCTGAGGCATGATGATCACTTAATTTGCAAGTTTAAAACCAGCTTGGAGCTGGGTGCAGGGGTGCATGCCTATAATCCTAGCAGCTGGGGAGGCTGAGGCTGGTGGATTGCCAAGTTCAAAGCTAGTCTCAGCAACTTAATGAGGCCCTAAAGTAAGTTAGTGAGACCCTGTCTCTAAATAAAATATAAGAAAGGGCTGGGGATGTGGCTTAGTGGTTAAGTGCCCCTGGGCTCAATCCCTGGTACCAAAAAAAAGACCAGCCTGGGCAACATAGGAAGACACCATTTCTTTTTTTCGTTTGGTACTGGGGGGTGAATCCAGGGGCACTTAACCACTGAGCCACAACCCCAGTCCTTTTTTGCATTTTATTTAGAGAGAGAGTCTCACTGAGTTACTTTTAGGGCCTCTCTAAGGTGCTCAGGGTGGCTTTCAACTCATGATCCTCCTGCCTCAGGCTCCCAAGCTACTCGGATTAAAGGCATGCGCCACCATGCCCAGCTACAAGATCCTATTTCAAAAAAGAAAAACCAAAACCAAAATCAACTCTCCCAAAACTCTCTGAAGGGAATAAAAATTTTACTTCATTCTCTATCTAGAATACCATCATGCTTATATTCCCAGCTACCTGGAAGGCTGTAAAGCAGGAGAACTGCAAGGGATCAGGGGCACTTTACCTGCCAGAGTTCTTTTTTTATTTGTTTGGTTTTGGTTTTATTTTGAGACAGGTTCTTGCTAAGTTGCTAAGTGTCTTGCTAAATTGCTGAGGCTAGGCTTACACTTGCTCAGTGGTAGAGAACTTGCCTAGCATGTGCAAGGCCCTGGGTTCAATCCTCAGGGGAGAAAAAAAAAAACAACTAAAAACCAATGAAACAAAATAATTTAAATACCATTTTGATACTATTTAAAAAAAAAAATCATCAGGAAAAACTTACCCAGAGAAGCCAAATCAGAGTACTGTCCACTGAGAAGGAATAAGTCAACAGCTACCTGCTGACCAGAACAGTCCAATGCTAATTTCTTATAGAAATCAGTGGAAGGTGTCAGGTGTATTTCCTATTAATAAATTACAAAGAGAATTTTTAAAAAATCATTAAATTATAAAAAATATAAATACACATCTACATATAGCAAGGTGTCAATAACAAGTGTCTCTATGTATTCCACATAATCCATAATCCTTTTGCTTTGACTATTTGATTTTTTCATTAAGAAGCTTGCACTGATTAAGAATTTTCTATGCATTTCAGGGCTAGGGATATAGCTAAGTGATGCAGCACTTGCCTAGCATGAGTAAGGCACTGGGTTTAATACCCAGCACTAAAAGAAAAAGGAAAAAAAATTTTTTTTGAGTAAATTTTGTTGTTTTGCTTTTAAAAAGAAATACCTCAGGCTAGGTTGTAGATCAGTGGTAAAACACTTGCTTAGCACATGTGGGGCACTGGTTTTGATCCTCAGCACCACATAAAAATAAAAAAAGATAAAATGAAAAAAAAGTTCTGTTAAAAATAAAAGAAATACCTCTATCATATTAATTTTGTAATAGGCAAAGATAATTATTATAACCAAAATCTAGTAAATGCTCTGTATGCTGGGAATCATTCTAAATAATTCATATGCAATATTGATTTAGTCCTTACAACTACCCTAAGAGGTAGATACTATCAATATTTTCAGTTTATATATACAGAAACAAAGCAACAAAGAAATGAAGTAACTAAGTTCACACATCTAAGAAGCAATGGAATTTAGGCAGTTTGGCTCCAAGAGTAACTTCATAACCAGTATAGTATACAGACTTCTCATCATCTTTTGGAAAACACAAGTCTCAAACTGTTAAGTTTAGTCAGGAGGCTGAGGCAGGAGAATTGGGAGTTCAAAGCCAGCCACAGTAACTTAGTGAGACCCTGTCTCTAAAAGAGAATACAAAAATGGACTGGGGATGTGGCTAAGTGGTTAAGTGGCCTTGGGTTCAATCCCTGGAATCAAAAAAACAAAACCAAAAAAACCCTCAAACTGTAAGTTTATACATACAAGGTGCTCAAATGCAATCTGAGGCTGTCAATATACCAAGTTATAACCATTCCGAACTGGTCATTTGGGTTCCTTTGTCCCTAGCAAGTATATACACTCCATTTTCTTTCTTTCTTTTTTTGGGGGGGTGGGGTGGGGTGGGGGAGACCAGGTACTGAATCCAGGGGCACTTAACCACTGAGCCACATCCCTGGCCCTTTTTTGTTTATTATTGTGAGACAGAGTCTCACTCATTAAGTTACTTAGGGACTTGCTAAGTTGCTAAGTCTGGCTTTGAACTTGGTAATTCTCCTACCTCAGCCTCCCAGTCACTGGAGTTATAGGCATGCACCCCACACCCAGCTTCTCCTTTTGTTTTTTGTGGTACTGGGAACTGAATCCAAAGGTGCTTTACCATTGAGCTACATCCTCAGTCCATTTTATTTTACATTTGAGATAGGGTCTCACTAAATTGCCCAGGCTGGCCTCAAACTTGCAATTCTCCTGCTTCAGCCTCCCAAGTCACTGAGACTATAGGCATGCACCACCATGTCCAGCTTAGCAAGTATTTCTCTTAGTTTCACAGACTTTCTCATCAAAGCCAGGCTGGAAAACTAGTGGTCTACTAAAGATATTAAAAATAAAGCATGGGTAAATCAGGTAGAGAAAAATGTAGTAAGTTTCATATAAAAGTGAATATATTTACCTATTTCCTTATATTCCCCACAACTGAAAACCCTTCCTGCTCCCTCCCCTCAAAAAACCCCTATGGTAAAAGGGACATTGCACCAGCATAAACCTTATCATATACTTGATGACTTTCTAACCTTAGCAGATGATCTTTGGTTGGGTTCCTCTCGTGGTTTCAGAGCTCCCACTCCAAGAGTTGGGAGTTGTGTTTGAAAGACGGACATTCGACCACCAGTTGGGGACATCAGCTTAAAGGCAGCCTGAAGTGCAGGACCCAAGGCACTCTGGGTCTCCAGAGTCTTGGTAAACATCTGTGGCAAAGTTTTCAGTAATTCTTGAACAAGCTTGTGAAGTAAAACAAGAAAACTCAAGAGTGTTACAATTAATTTTTTTCACAATGTCCATATCTAATACAAAAGACAAGACATTGAGTCATGATGATGATCAGAGAATCTACAGACACTACAGTAAACAATGAATTTGGTCAAATGACAAGAAAGCCATTTTAAGTCAACATTATAAATTGGCAAGCAAGACATCAAAATTGGGGCCTTACAGTTCTTACACATGCAATAGCCCAGCAAGACTATAAGTCCAAAATGTATCCAAAAGAACCATAAGTTTAGAAATTTATTTTAATGCCACGAAATATGGCTTTTTCTATCACCTCTACACTTTATTCTTTTAAGTTCCAACATGAGTTTTACTCTTCCCTGTTGCAAAATCTAAGACATCCAGTAACTTTGCCAACCAGTAATATCACTACAAAAGACAAACAAAAATCAAAACCAACTACCTATTCAGGTTAGTTTGTACAAATAAAGAGAATTAATGGGGAAAAAATACTTTGTACCATGGCACAGTGACCACTGCCAACAGCAGAGACCATAGACTTGCTAGTTAAAATGTTACCCCTATGGCATATATGCATGTACAGGGTAGACAACATCCCCCCTTCAGACACATTCTGTTCACCTCTCACTGTATTATGTCATGGCAATTTCCAGGCAGGTAATAAGAGTTTCTTCTGAACTGACCTCAATGACACTCTGTGAATCAGAAAAGCAAAGGGCACTGAGAGCAGCCTGGCTCATGTGCTTCTGTTTAGTGACCAGAAGCTTTATCTCAGCATCCCTCCCAACTCCCCAAAGGGCTGGCAAGACATATTTCCTTCAGATGTTCCTCCTTTCTGGAATATGCTTCTCTTCTATCCTACTACAAATAATTTGTTGCATTAGACTTAAAAATGATTGGCACAAGACTGAACTTGAGAACTATTCACCTAGTGAACTTAAACTAAGAGCAAGCTAAGATGCTACATAGCGGGGCTGGGATTGTGGCTCAGTGCTAAAGCGCTTGCCTTGCATGCGTGAGGCACTGGGTTCGATCCTCAGCACCACATAAAAATCAATAAATAAAGATATTGTGTCCATCTACAACTAAAAAAATTAAAAAAAAAAAAAGATGCTACATAGCTTAGAAATGTCAAAGCAAACAGTAAAATTTTACTTAAAGTTCATTTAAAAAATATGCCTTCAATATTTCAATCAAACATGTCAGGTAGGAAAATGTATCTTACCTCTTTACTTTCATTTAAATTTACTAATAAGTTCTCTGGCATAGGTATAAAAACATCTGAAAGAATAAGTAAAGATTTATTTTAAACAAAATTAAACTGTTAAGAATGTTCCAAATACATAACATAAATTCACTACTTCATACATAAAGAAAAGCCTGCTCCTTGACTATTTTTTTTCCCACAGAGTACAAAAATGAGTGTATTTCTTGTTTGGTTATAAATCATGCAAAAACTTACCAACCTAATTATATATTGTGATAGCAGTTTATAATTGTACATATGAAAGATTTAGTTACAAGTTTAGAAGTATTTCCTTGGTTAATCCCTAAGGGGCAACACTGTAAATTTTTAAATACAAAAAATGACTGTTAAATGATATATTCACTGAGACATATAAAATATAATAGTAAGTCTAGTCTAGTCTACAAATATATATTTTAGAATTGTCTTTTATCAAGGATATTTCTTTTTTTAAAATTATTTATTTATTTATTTATTCTACTTAGGTATACATGATAGCAGAATGCATCTGGATTCATTGTACATTACAGACTATCTATACATGTCCAAAGGAGCCACTAAGGAATACTGACTTGGTTATTTACAGCACTTTTTTTTTTTGGTACTGGGGATTGAACTCAGGGGTATTCGACCATTGAGCAACATTCCCAGCCCTATTTTGTGTTTTATGTAGAGACAGCATCTCACTGAACTGCTTAGCGCCTCACAGTTGCTGAGGCTGGCTTTGAACTCGTGATTCTCCCTGTCTCAGCCTCCCTAAGTGCTGGGATTACAGGCATGCGCCACCATGCCTGGCTCTTCTTTTTTTTTTTTTCTGGTACCGAGGATTGAACTCAGGGGTACTCAACCACTGAGCCACATCCCCAGCCTTATTTTGTGTTTTATGTAGACACAGGGTCTCATTGAGTTGCTTAGCACCTCGCCATTGTTGAGGCTGGCTTTGAACTCACAATTCTCCTGTCTCAGCCTCCCAAAGTGCTGGGATTACAGGTGTGCACCACTGCACCCAGCTTCTTTTTTTCTTCTTGTTTGATGAGTTGTGAAAGTAAATAGCTTCCCAATTAGAAAACAGTGATCTGTAAGCACTCAGTAAGGGTTTGTACAACTGTTCTCTTTCCTAGGTTAGAGAATCTTGCTTTAACTTTTTTTTATGGCTACCATGCAAGCCAGCCAAAGACACTTCTTGCATTTAAAAAAAAAGAAAAAAAAAAAGGCCACACAAAAAAATTTTACCTTTATACAGTACTAATACAGTTTTCCAATACTTCTGTCATTCCAAACACTGATGTTTTATCATAAAGAAGACACATACCAATGCCCCAACTAATGGGACTACAAAACCAAGTAAATCAGAATGTGTGCTAAAGTGGCCACTTTAGGTGAGTCTCTCAAGATTCACATTTATTCCTGCTTAGGAACTGAATTCCCTTCCTTACATGGAAGCAAACTAGGAAGAGAAGATAGGTAGTGGTAAATTATGAGAAAAATCATTTCCTATGTTTCTATATTGTTTTTGCTCACAAAAAATAAAGCTAATTATTAAATTTGCAAAAAAATGCAGTAAATAATTTAAAACATTAAATGCTTACTTTAACTGTCATATGAAAATTCTCTTGCCTACTATTCAATTTTCTTCATTTTATTCTTTAAAAAATATTTTAACAGTTTTATTGAGATATAATTCACATATCATAAAATTCACCCTCATGAAAAGAAAAGGACTGAACTGGGCATGGTGGCTCATGCCTGTAATCCTAGTTACTCAGGAAGCTGAGGCAGGAGGATCACAAGTTTGAGGCCAGTCTGGGCAACTTGGTAAAACTCTGTCTCAAAATAAAAAGGGATGGGAATGTAGCTCAGTGGTAGAACATTTGCCTAACATATGCTAAGGCCCTGGGCTCAATCCTCAGAACCACGAAAAACCAAACCAAACCAAACCAAAACGAGTACTATTCAGTGATTTTTTTTTTTTTTTTTTTTAATTTTTTTAGTACCGGGGATTGAACTCAGGGGCACTCGATCACTGAGCCACATCCCCAGCTCTGTTTTGTGTTTTATGTAAAGACAAAGTCTCACTGAGTTGCTTAGTGCCTTGCCATTGCTGAGACTGGCTTTGAACTCGTGATTCTCCTGTCTCAGCCTCCCAAAGTGCTGGAATTACAGGCGTGCATCACTGTGCTCCGGCTTATTCAGTGATTTTTTAAAAAATATTTTTTAGATGTTGAGGGACCTTTATTTTATTCATTTATTCATATGCCGTGCTGAGAATCGAATCCAGTGCCTCACACATGCTAGGCAAGTGCTCTATCACTGAGCCACAACCCCAGCCCCTCAGTGATTTTCTTATATACATATATTCACAGACTTGTCCCACTACCATCATCATCTAATTCCAGATTTTTATTATCATCTCAAAAATCTGAAATCATGGTTACTTCCCATTACCACTTTCCCCAGGTTCCTGGCAACTAACCTACTTTCTGTCCCTATAGAGTTGCATATTCTGGAAATTTCACATAAAGAGAGCCATACTGGGCTGGGCTATAGCTCAGTGGTAAGTGCTTGCCTAGCATGTAGAAGAACTGAGTTTAATCCTCAGCATCATGTAAAAAATAAATAAAATAAATGCATCATGTCCATCTACAACTAAAAAAAGAGAGAGAGAGAGAGAGAGAGCCATACTAAATGTGGTCTTTTGTGATTGGCTTCATTCACTAAGCATGTTTTTAAGATTCATCCATGTTAACATGCATCAGTACTTCATTCTTTTTTTATTGCTAAATAACATTTCATTGTAAGCAAAGACCATATTTGTTTATCCATTCATCGGATGATGGGCATACAGGTTCTTTCCACTTTTGGTCATATAGCCCTGCACATTCATGAACATTCACATATGAAATTTTATGGATATGCTTTTAGTTTTCTTTTTTTTTTTTTTTTGGTACCGGGGATTGAACTCAGGGGCACTCGACCCCTGAGCCACATCCCCAGCCCTACTTTGTGTTTTATGTAGAGACAGGGTCTCACTGAGTTGCTTAGTGCCTCGCCCTTGCTGAGGCTGGCTTTGAACTCGCGATTCTCCTGTCTCAGCCTCCCTAAGTGCTGGGATTACAAGCGTGAGCCACCGCGCCCGGCTGCTTTTAGTTTTCTTAAGTATATACCTATTGAGTAGAATTGCTAAGTCACATGGTAACTTTAACTCTGGTTTGTGTGTGTGTGGGGGGGTGGGCACTAGATTGAACCCAGTGGCACCCCACCACTGAGTCAAATCACCTTGAATCTTCTTTTTTGTTTTGTTTTGTTTTTGTGATGCTGGGGATTGAACCTGGAGTCTCGCACATGCCCCCAGACCTAATTTTTATTTTGAAGCAGGGTCTTGCCAAGTTGCCCAGGCTGGCCTTGAACTTGTGATTCTCCTTGCTTCAGTGTCCCAGGTAACTGAGATTACAGGGTCTCACTGAGTTGCTTAGCACCTCGCCATTGCCGAGGCTGGCTTTGAACTCACGATTCTCCTGTCTCAGCCTCCCAAAGTGCTGGGGATTACAGAAGTGCACCACCGTGCCTGGCTTGATGATTCCAATTTCTTCATGTCATCATCAATATTTGTTATTGTCCAAACCTTTCATTTTGGCCACCAACTTGGTGTGAGGTGACATCTCACTGTGCTTTTAATTTGTATTTGACTGATAATTAATGCTGTAGAGCATGTATCAAATTTGTCTATAGAAATTTTGGTGGGGAGTGCTGGGGATTGAACCCAGGGCTTTGGGCAAGCTAAGCACACACACTACCACAGAGCTACATACACCTCCAGCCCTAAAATATTGAATATTGTGAAATGAGTAGAGAAATGTCTATTCAAATCTTTACCTACTCATTCATTGGGCTATTTGTCTTTTTATTGTTAACTTATAGGAGCTCTTTTTTTAAAAAATATTTTTTTAGTTGTCAATGGATATTTATTTTATTTATTTATATGTGGTGCTAAGAATCGAACCCAGTGCCTCACATATGCTAGGCAAGTGCTCTACCACTGAGCTATAACCCTAGTCCTTATGGGAGCTCTTTAGATAAACTAGATATAAATCCTTTTTCAGATCTGATTTTCAAATATTTTTTCCACATAGGAGACTCATACCATACACTCCTAATTTGCTAAAGTCATGAAATATTCCTAAAATAGAAAAGTTCTAAGACAGTTCAGTAAATTTGTGTATAACATATACCTTCAATATCTGAAACTATTAGCATCTGAGGTTGAGAGAGACCTTCTTGAAGACTGTAGAAATGAACTGTACTGTCAAATGTTATAAAGCCAATTTTTGTTCTAGTGTTGCCGGGAAGCCTAAAAACAAATTCAGAAGAGTGCTTTATAAAGTACATAAAATATTACATACAAACATCTAGTTTAGTATTACAGAAACTGGTCCAACATACACAAATGTTTAAACCATCCAATGTTTACCTATCATGAAAGCATATCTTTCTCAAATGGAAAACATGACACACATAAGCCAAATAATCAGTGAAAATTAATTTTAAAAAAATCAGTGAAAAACAAGACTAACATAGCAATCCAAAAACTTATTCTGATATGAAGTTATATATAGTTACTTATGAAACAGTATGTAAAAAATACTGAGAAATATGTATGGAACTTTGCAGATAATAAAATTTATAAAGAATGCTTCAAGGCTGGGCATGTAGCTCAGTGGTAGTGCACTTGCCTGGCCTGCACAAAGCCTGAGTTAAACTCCCAGCACTGAAAAAAAAAAATAATAATAATTCAAAAAATAATCATGTAACAATTCTAAAACGTTTGTGAACTTAGTGTATCTCTAAAAAAAATCTGCATGAATTTTATATTGTTAAATGCAGTTATTTAAGAACAAAGAGGAGCAAAAGCATCTGTTTTGAAGGAACTGGTTTTTCTTTTTCCCTCTGGTACTGGAGATTGAACCCAGGGGCATTTTACCACTGAGTAAATATATCCTCAGGCCTTTTCCTTTTTAAAAAATTAAAAATTTTGAGACAGGGTCTTGCTAATTTGCTCACTAAATTGCTAAAGCTGGCCTCAAACTTGCAATCCTCCTGTCTCAGCCTCACCAGTTGGGGCTGGGATCACAGGTGTGCATCACCACACCTGGCTAAAAAACTCAGCTATATGAAACCTGCCCTTTTTTGTTTGTTTGTTTGTTTTTGGGTACCAAGGATTGAACCCAGAGGCACTTAACCACTGAGCCACATCCTCAGCCCTTTTTATTTTTTTATTTTGAGACAGTGTCTCATTAAGTTGCTTAGGGCCTTGCTAAGTTGCTGAGGCTGACTCTGATCTTCCTGCCTCAGCCTCCCAAACCACTGGGATTATAGGTGTATGTCACCATACCTGGTGGAACTAGAGTTTCTTAAGGAGAAATAAATGTCAATCTTATTGTTTATGCTTGTGAGTCAATGGACTCTCATCAACAAACAACACGCATATGCAATCGACAATAAATGCTGGTAGAAATGATGATGCCCTTTTCACTGAGTGATGAAGATCTCATTTGTGATGAGATCTGGCCTTCCACATTCCTCCATATCATACACTGAAGGGTCACACTAGCTTGTATGGGTTACGTGTGTGTTTAAGCAACATTTAAAATACAGTTATTTTAAGAGACTTAAAGGTCATGATAATCAAATGCAATGCAAAAATACTATTTTATTTGAATCTTTTTGGGAGAAGTATTGGGCACTAAAGTACCACTGCATTACATCGCCAGTCCTTTTTATTTTTTGAGAGAGGGCCTTGTAAATTTGCTAAGGCTAGCCTCAAATTTGTGATCCTCCTGCCTCAGCCTCCATAGTCACTTGTATTACAGGTGTGCACCACCATGCCCAGCTACTATTTGGATTCTTTTACCAATAAACCCACAGTTAAAAGAGTTTTTTGAGACAATGAGGAAAAACAAATGAATTGGATATTAAATTGACTTAAGGAATTACTGCTAATTTCGCTTGGTGTGATATAACAGCTAGGGTTAAAAGTCCTGAATTATTTACAAGGTAAAAATAATATGCTGGCTGAGATTTCCCAAGGGAGAAAAAAGTAGTTAAAAGAGGAGGACTGGATAATATAAGAACAAGAGAATGGTAAAGATGAGAAAGTTGAGAGATAGGAGGTTCATTATATTATTTTTCCTTCTTACTGCTGATTAGAAAAATAATGTTCTTAAGAAAAAAGTGAGTCCTATCAGGTGCAGTAATCCCAGTAATGTGGGAGGCTGAGGCAGGAGGATCTCAAGTTTGAGGCCAGTCTGGGCAACGTGGAAAGACACTGTCTCAAAATTCAAAAAATGCAAAGGGCTCAGTGATAGAGTCCCTAGGTTTAATCCCCAGTATTACAAAAAATAGAAATTAAAAAAAGTAATACCTAAGTGATTTAAATGAATTTTTAGAACACAATTACATTACTTATTTTTCTATTTTGAAAACTAGTCATTCATTTTGCAAACACCCTTAGTTTCAGATTTAAAGAGACACTTACAAATCCAGATTGTCTAACAAACTCTGGCAAACTGAATTCAAGTATCCAGTTTCAACTGCATTGTGAGACACATCAAAAACAAAGAGGTACACTGGAGGTTGTGGTGGTCGTAACTAAAGGGGGAAAAAAAGAATCTCATTAAATACATTTAACAGGAATAATTTAAACTGATTTGTTGGGTCCACATAAAACAAAACCATAAAATAAGCATTATTTACATATTAAGTGGAGACAATGGTAATGTTATATCATTGTGTTTATAGATGCATACTTAAAGGAAAAATGAGTCCGTGATTGCCATAATTCAAGAGTGTTTTCTCTAGGACAGGAAGGGGAAGAAATGTGTTCAGAAAGGCTTATGGCAGTATTAGTCATGTTCAAGTGTTTGAACTATGCAGTGCTATGCACTGCTAACAAAGGTATTTACTTGTTAACCTGTGTATTTATATTTTATTGACATTTCTATGTTAGCATATTTTGTAATTTAGGGAAATGATGGTTCTAAAAGTGACAAATCAAGTTAACCTTGGCTGATTATTTAACCAACATTCTTAGGTCAAATCACACAAAAATGTAAGACTGTATTTTATAAACTTTACAAATCCAAAGATTTATTATCTTTCTCTCTCTCTCTCTTTTTTTAAGTGGGGAGGACTAGGGATTGAAGCCAGGGACACTATACCACTGAGCTACATCCCCAGCCCTTTTTATTTTTTTTATTTTGAGACAGGGTCTTACTAAGTTACCCAGGCTGGCCCTCAAGCTTGCAGTCCAGCTGCCTCAGCCTCCCTAGTAGCTGTAATTATAGGAATGTGTCACTATGCCTGGCCAAAGATCTTTTTCAATTTAAAAAAAAAAAAACATCAAATAGCCACAATCACAACTGGTCATACAGTACACTACTTTTTTTTTTTGGTATCGGGGATTGAACTCAGGGGAACTGAAATCAGGGGTACTTGACCACTGAGCCACACCCCCAGCCCTATTTTGTGTTTTATTTACAAACAGGGTCTCACTGAGTTGCTTTGCACCTTGCTGTTGCTGAGGCTGGCTTTGAACTCACGATTCTCCTGTCTCAGCCTCCTGAGCTACTGCAATTATGGGCATGTACCACTGCACCCGGCTAAGTATACTACTTTTTATATATTTTTGCATGTATCACTTGCCAATTTCATAAAACCTGTCATTCAAGAGGTAAGCCAGAAAAAAAGGTGGGGGGGGGAAGGTAAGAGGTAATCCAGGAAAGAGTAAAACATCTTTTGCAATAGGCCAGTTTCCAAATTTAAAGGAAACCATTTTGGAAAACAAGGAGATAAAAAGCACTTAGGAAGGTCAGTTCAACAAAACGAATGCTTCTCCTCTTCTGATTTTAATTTATCAAAGAGACAGACATTCTGCAAAAAGTATTACCAACCATCACCAAATCTTTTCTCCATAGCAAAAGACTGACCCCTCATAAATTCCTCAGTATAACTGACCCAATTGCCAAGATAAAGACTATACCACAAAAATATATTAAAATACTGAAACAAGC
>PVHX01014913.1:0-48596 GCA_004024805.1 Geosciurus inauris | reverse complement strand
CATTGACCACCCCCCACCCTCAACCCTGGTAGCATATGTGAATTGCCTGAGAGGCTTTCAAAAAATATGCATGTTCAGGCCCCACTCCAGAACTAATGCATCAGAATCTCTAGGAGTGTCATCCAAGTGTCAGTTTTTTTTAAAGATGGAGAAACAGCACCCTAACTTATCATAAACCCCAAGTTCACATATAGCTTTGCAAGCTATCATCTTGTCCATAAAATGTGCTTGTAAATGAGAAAGACTGAGAAAACTGTTAACCAGGTGCCCCTGGGACCAACAGTTTGATGGGTTGGGTGCCTATGTTAGCCAAAGGCCCCTCTCTCCAGCATATCAGCTAGATGTGGATAAGAGATACAATTCTAATACTTGTCTTTGCAAAACTACAAATAACTTCAGGGCCTCTATAAAATAGTAAATCCCATGAATTTGGAAATCTGCAAAAACCAAAGATCTACTGTGTTAAGAAGATGGAAATGCAGAGGCAGAAATTGGAATTGCAAGATGCAGCCTAACTGATAAAAGTGAGAAAGAAAAATTGAACCAAACCCATCTGGGCATGTAGAGAGATGTCAGGTTGTTAAATAGTTTTGGGGGAATAGGGACGGAATTGTTTCTGAAGTTGGTAGTTTCAGTATTGCCTGGAATTACGAATAATTTATATAGGTGTGCAAGATACCTTAATATAGTACGCTCAAGCAAGAGGACATTGTCTTCTGCTGACTTAGCTCATTATGATACAGAATAGGCGATTAAACCAAAGTGAACATGACAGAGAGATAATTGCATATCATATTAAACCCTTTTCTAAGCACCCACAACAATTAAAAAAAAACAACCCAAATTTCAAACTAATAAAGGCAGGCACAGAAGTGGGATGTATTTCAACACAACTTATTATGCCAAACAGCACAGATAACTCAATAAAACAAAACTAGCTCCAGGTCGTCAGCTTTATATCAGCAGAGAATTCATTTGCTCCAGTTCACCACACACAACAGAGCACTGCTTATTATAGACACCTGGGAAATGCAGCATGTATCAGTAGGATTCATGAGCATGGCTCCCAGTCAAGGCTCACTGGCAAAATGGAGTGGGAGATGAGCAATAATTCCTGTGGTCCTGTTCTCATAAGTGGGGAGAGACAAGAAAGGAGGAAGCAAACATTTGCCTTCTTGGGCCCAAGGCAGTCAGCTAGGCCCAAGTGCCTCCATCTCCGAACATAAAGACCAGAGTAGGCTGTGAATCTTTCCAGAAGATTCCATTTGGCAATGCTTTCAAAGTTCTATGCTAACATTCTATAATTCTGAAAACATTAGATATAGAACATGAAGGGAAAGAGGCCAAAACTCCAGAAGAGTGAGCTACTAAGAAATTCGGAATATTTTGACCAATAGAGAGATTCTTATTTTTCTAATTCCAATTCATTATAAAAATCAAGAACAGTAGAAACCCTTTATTAATCAAGTGTTCCATGTTCAATCAAAGCCAAACTACACCCAGTGAAATAAATGCCATTCAAATGGCACACACCTAAGAGCTAGAAAGGGGACCTATCCCTATTAAGGTGATAACTTAACGATACTCCACAAGCTAAATAAAAAAATTTCTCCAGGCAAAGGAAAACAGAATAAATATTTCATAAAGATTGCTTACTATTTTTTTAACCAATCAATTGACCAATAGTGAGTGCTATACAAGGCATTTTGGATTTTTATGACAAATTGTGAGCATTAGTCAGGGAAACCCTACTTAATCATGGCCCTCTGCAAGATGTACATGTATGAGGTGCTAACACACATTCCTCCAAACTCAAAGGCAGATGCCCATGGTATTTACAGAAGGCATGTGCTATAATTTGCAGATGATGAATTGTTTTGTCTTTTGTTCTGATTAAATGTGCACCTCTATTTGAAAATAGATGGTGGGGTCATTCTGCTTGCATTTTGTTTACAACTAGTAAAGCAGATAACTGGTAATGTTCCCTGAAGGGGCTTATTTCCCACACAAGAGGACAATCTCCACTCCATTTAGAGAAGTTTATACTATGAACCAAAATGATGATCAGATGTGATCAGTTCACCATGATCAGAGATGAACTAAACAATGACCTTTAAATAAAGCAATGGTCCTCATACTTTGTATTGCATATGTTTCTTGAATAATCAATTCTTACAAGGTTTAGCTTTTTAAAATATAATTTCAGGATTTGAGATGTTTTCCTGTAAGTCAGAAAAATCAAGATTTCTTCCAGCATGCCCTCCTGAGGAACTGAGAGTTCTAGAGTATACAAGATGCACTGTGCCTTCATCTTCCTTTGCATGGAGGCCCAGGGCACCTTCTGGAAGATCATCTCTCATTTGTACCACCAATGGATGCAGTTAAACTGGTTTCCTGAGATTCACTGAGACACCACAGGAAACTGTCTACTTTATTAAGAGTCTGCTATTTTTCCAGCTCTATTCTAGGAACTGAAGGTTAGAAAGATCAAACTGTCTTCAGCAGGCATAATCTAGTGCACAAACAGAAGTAAGGATACACTGAGGTATGACCTGTCTAGGACGGAACCTTGTTCAGAACATCTTGGGGGTTCAATAAGCAATTGCTGAGGGCTTCCTACAGGCCAAGAGCTTTACATGAGCTATTTCATTTAATCCCAAGAAGAATCCTGTGAACAAGGCACTATGGCCTTCACATTTCAAAGAAAGTGAGAGACTGGGGCCTGGAGAGGTCAGTAGCTACGCTGCATCTCAGGATAAGCAGCAATTCCAAGGTGTGGACTGGGGTTATCCATCTCCAAGCCCTCCACTCTTCACCACGCTGCAATAGAATCCCACAGCAAGGAAGGGGTGAGTTTCATCTTGGATGGGGACTGGACAAACGAAGCAGGAAGGGCTTCATGGAGGAGGGGACCCTTGAGCCAAGTCTAAGGAAGAGTAAAGTACACAGGTAGGCAGACAGGAGAGGTAAGAAGTAGCCCTTTGAGGAGGTTTAAGTACGAGGGCTGGAGGGGTGACAAGCAGCATAGAGGAGGGGTCCACGGGGCCAGGCAGTTAGAGTGCCATAAATCCATGTTGAATCTATGAGCAGGAGGAAGCCACCAAAGGGTTTTTTGTTTTTTGTTTGTTTTTTCTCAAAAGTTGCATTTTAATACATGTTATCAAACCACCAAAGGGTTTTGAGTGGGTGCATTGACATGGTTATGTAGACATTTTAGAATGATCTGGTGATGAGATGGAAGATGAGCATGTGACAGGGAAAAAGACCAAGTAGGAAATAACTGAATTAATGTTGATAAAATCACTATCTTAGCAGCACTTTAACAAAAAAGGATAAATTCAATAAAATCCACACAGTAATGGTGGTTGTGACTGAGCAGCACTGGGAGTGGGTGGGGCACAAGACAATCAAAATTCCAATCTAGGCGATCAAATGATGCCATGTACTAGGTCAAAAAGCACAGAAGGGGACACAGCTGAAGAAATATCAGGGTCCCATGGAATAGCTAAGTGGAGACACAGAGTAGGCTGATGGACATACAGCAGAGCATATTATAACAAGCATGTATCAAAAGCAATAAAGGGAAAAGCAAAGGAAAAGACCCTCTAGGCTCAACCAGTGTGGACTCATGGGGTATCCTTTCCCTGAGGAACATTTTTAACCCGGAGTCAAGAGAAGGTGCATGTTTCCAGTTTCACCACACAGAGGCAGCACAGAGTCCCCCTGTTTTGCTTCTCCAATACATCAGTCTCTAATTGGTGGCCAGCGTAACACGGTTCCACCTGCAAGATGGTCCCAGGGGAGATCCTGTCCAGTTGCCCTGAGCTCCTTCAATTAGGACGCAGGCTGGGATAAGCAGATTTCCCTTCAGTGTATTTATTAGTCCTGGACATCTGAGCCTGGGCAACAGCTAGGGTGACCCAATTCTTCTCTGTCTAAATGCATCCCCTAATTGAGAGCTACAGGTGCCAGAGGTAAGGATTATAATAATTCCACATGCCCCTCCATGTTTTTATTTTAAGGCATTTTATAGTTTTAATTGCATTTGTATGTGACTATTCAAATAACATTTCCCTTGCTATTATGTAATGGTCTGTGCCTGTCTATGTAACTCACTGCATCCTAGTTGACATTTAACATTCAGGAAAATAATATTCAATGTCCACCATGTGTCAGACACAGTGCTGGGGCCTGATTCCAAACATCAAATTGTTTGATGGCTCAGACATTACCTTCTTGGTTAGCTAAGGACACTGATTCTGATTCTGTTTAAAAGAAGCTCTCTCTGGTCTCCCTGCACCAAACTCTGACGGGCCTCACAGTAAAGCCAAAGACAGCTCCAGGAGTGGGGAGCACCCGTCAGCCATCACACTAGGAAAGACCTGAGAATAATAAAGCACTCTAAATTGCTCTCATAAATCATAACATTTTAGTTTTTTAGTTCTTAAACAAAGGAAAATTCATACTTCTTTTAGAGTCTCATTTGCTCCTATCTCCATTTTGAGCTCTGAGATGGTTCCCTAGTACCTCATCATCAAAAATCACTGCCCATTTTCCAAGCAAGCATGGTCTCGTGGAACAATACTGTCAAAGTCAAGATTTACATATTTGTCCTTGAAATTGAGAATGTTACATCTTTCTGCTCAATAGCAGAACTTTTCATGAATTAGTATAGAAGTAGAGACCTAAAATATGATCAAAAGTGATTAGCTCAGGTAGATAAAAGGAATATTCTACCATTATAATTTGTTGAGTAACTGTAGCACTGATTTTTTCCCCTTTTGCTTATAGTTTACACCCATCAGAGAATTACCCAGATTGAACACTCTCAAGATTCAACTAGCCATCTCTCTCCCTCCATACACACAAATATACATCAATTTTAATAAGATATGATTCATATCCTGTACAATTCACTCAAAGTACACAATTTGATGTTTTTAGTATATCCTCTGAGTTATACAACCATTATCACTAACTTCAGAAAATTTGCATCACCCCCCCCCCCCAAAAAAAAACCCACACAAAGCAGTCACTTTCTCCTTTCTCATTTCTCCCCAGACACTGGAAATGGCTAATCTACTTTTTGTTTCTATGGATTTACCTGTGCTGGATATTTCATGGAAATGGAATATTCCAATATGTGATCTTCTGTGACCAGCTTCTTTCACTTAAAACAGTATGTCTAAATTTTGTTCATGTTGTAGCACATATTAGTACTTCATTCCCTTTAATTGCTAAACAGTATTCTATTGTATAGATGGACCATAATTTATTTATCCACTTACATTGATGGAGGTGTCAGGTGTTTCCACTATTCCACTATTATGAATAAAGTTGCTATAAACATTCATCTACATGTTTGGGTTCACATGTGTTCATTTCTCTCGGACATATACCAAGAAGTGGAATTGCTAGGTCACATGAAAACTGTTCAATCTTGTTTTGGTTAGATATTAAGCCCATACTCAGACATATGGTTTGCAAATATTTTCTCCCATGCCCAGGTTCCCTTGTCACTCTATTGATTGTTTCTTTTGTTGTGCAGAACTTTTTAGGTTGATGTAACTCCATGCATCTATTTTTGCTCTTTCTGTGTTTTTGGTGTCATATTCAAAAAGAAAAAAATGATTGCCCAGACCAATGTCAAGAATTTTCCTATGTTTTCTTCTAAGAGTTTTATGGTTTCAGGTTTTCCTTAAGTCTTCCTTTAGTCCATTTCACATTGATTTTTGTAAGTGGTGAAAGATAAGGGTCTAATTCTATTCTTCTGCAGATGAATATGTAGAACTGTTTTCCCAGCATCATTTATTGAAGAGACTCTTTTCCCCATGTGTGTTCTTGGTAGTCTAAAGATCAATTGATCATAAATGCATGAATTTATTGTGGGTCTCTCTGTTCTCTTCCATTGGTCTAAATGTCTGTTCTTAATGCTAGTACCATGCTGTTTTTGATTATTATTGTTTAATCTATTGAGGAACTGCACAATTATTTTCTAAAACACCAAACTATTTTTAATTCCTCCCAGAAATGTCTAAGGTTTCCATTTCCCCACACCCTCGTCAACACTTGTGACCATCCATCTTTGATTATAAGCATGAAAGCATATTTCCCTGTGGTTTTGGTTTTGATTTTCTTGATAGCTAATGACGTTCATGACATTTTGCAGACTAAAGTGTGCTATATGGATCACATCTTTGTTTTTTTCCCAGAAATGAAAATCTGTCATCTGAGAACTTAACCAACCATATAAAGTCATGAGATCTCTAAGGCCCCTCTAATATCAATAGAACCTGGAAGTATCATCAGTCATTTAAGGGTACACATTGAAAGATGCAATGATAAGTTGTGAATAGAAAAGTTTATGTTCTTGGGCTTCTAGAAAGAGGAAAATAAAGAGTCCCATGAAAGTTTTACCATGCAAGGAAGGTCAATCCAAGACTTCACTAAGTAGTCAGCACTTTCAATTGCCCAAATCCCTCTTGTGAATGATCTCATGAAGAAAAAGGTCACAACCCAATGAGAAAAGGGGAAATTTAGGTAAGAGCAAAATATGGTCTTGCTGAATTGTCCTGAGGAGAAGTCTGGGTTAGAGTTTAGGAGGAGTTTGTGCCTTGGACCCAGGATCAGATCATAAGAAAATATCTAAGGTTATAAAACAAAGCAAGTTGGTTTACTGAGCTTATTCATCCTGTAACTTCCAGGATCACAAGTCAGTTGTCCCTAGATGTGATCCTAGCCACTGTTCAGTAAATGTGACGTTTGCATGCCTACCTCCCCTCACCTTTTCTATCTGGTGGCCTCACCCCAGGAAGGAAACACAGAGGGAGAGGCGTCTACCCCTGTGTGTATAACCACCTTGGGCTACAAGAAACACTGGGAATCACCTGTTGGGTGGTAGAAAACTTAGACACTAAACCTTCCATTAAGAAATTTACTTTTTTTTAAAAAAAAAAGAATACTACTTTATACTCCTCTCTAAAACATATACTGTATTTATCAGTATACCCAACTTGTTAAAAAAAATCCAAACTCACCAGTTAGAATGAGACTATCATTGAACTAAATTGCCAATCCAAGCTTATTACATAGCAGAGGGGAAATCTGAGGTCCAGAATACTTTGTGGGACCACTGTGTGATCCACAGGCTCTTGACTCTAGACCATTATTCAACAGAATAGGAAGATGCCCATCTGAAGCCCTTGTGATCCTATGAGACTCTACCCCATCCCCAAGTGAGGCCTCTCCCTTATTCTAAGGCCATGTAGTTGAGTGGGCCTGACTGGAACCCCAGCTTGGGGGAAGCACAGAACCCAGGTCTGCCAGTGAGCTCTAATTCAAGACTTCAGCTTGGACCATTTAAAAAGAAAAGGCCTCTCTCCCTACAGGTCTTAAACCTGGGCACACTTAGGAACCATCATGTGGGGAAAACCTGCCCCTGGGAGCAACCAGCATGAGAAAGTGCTGTCAAAAAACGAAGAAAGCCAGTCGTGGAGGCACACGCCTGTAGTCGCAGCACTTTGGGAAGCTGAGACAGGAGAATCACGAGTTCAAAGCCAGCCTCAACAATGGCAAGGCACTAAGCAACTCAGTGAGACCCTGTCTCTACATAAAACACAAAATAGGGCTGGGGATGTGGCTCAGTGGTCAGAGTACCCCTAAGTTCAATCCCTGGCGCCAAAAAAAAAAAAAAAAAAAGACTAAGAAAAACAAAATTCTTTTGACGTCATTTAACTTTTCACAACATTAATGAATGACCCCTTCTATACACTCACACTCAGTTTTTTGTTGGTTTGTTTTGATTTTTTATTTTCTTTAAATCAGTTTAAGCTGAAAACACAAGTCCCAATTGACATACACGTGGGACTGTTTCCTTCCACAATCCTACCCCCGTGGGCGCCTTCTATCCCAGGCCCGGCGCTGGACCACGCTTTCTGGGGCACATCACTTCCACACTCCACTGAGCACGTGGGCCCTCGTTGCCACCAGCTTCCCCTGGATGCCACCCTCCCCTCCTGCCCCACAGCACTAGCAGTGCCTGCTCTGCTCACCTCTTACTCTAATGCTACCTGCAAAAGCACACCTTCAGCCACAGAAAGATAAACCTGGCACGTGGGTCAGTTGGACAGCACCCTGTAAGGCCCTCCCAAGTTCACTGATGCTCAGGCCTCCTTGCCTTTGCCTACCTCCAGTCACAGGAGTGAAAGGGGTTAACTATGATTGCAATGTGCTCAGTAACAAGCAATAACCACTCCAGGTGAGGGCTTCAGATTCCTCTACTTGCAAATCTTCAGGGAATAAAGCCAAGCACAGCACTGTGAAGTGCTAGGAATCTTCACAGCACAAATCCAACGCAAAGTTCCTAGTATCCCATAGGGGATTCCAGTGGTATTAGTGAAAATTCACAGAAAACCTTCTTCTAAAACCTCCCTGAGGGGCTGGCAGGTTATGCGGAGGTCCTGAACCATACTCCACCTCTTTGACCCGGACAAATCAAACTTTTCATACAGGGAAGAACATGGACAAAACGCAGTGCCGCATCCTCACACTGGGTTGGACTATTTCTATGCCACACAGGCTAATGGGTTCTGGGTCCTGGTCAAGAAGTTTTAGTTCAAAAAGCATGCTTTCATTTTTATCACATCTTTTCACCTGAAATCTTATTTCCCTATGTTTGGGCAAGACTGAGGTGGCATTTTCAGGAACCAAGTGAAAGACTGAGGTGGCATTTTCAGGAACCAGGTGAAAGACTGAGGTGGCATTTTCAGGAACCAGGTGAAAGACTGAGGTGGCATTTTCAGGAACCAGGAAGAAACACACACACATGTACAGCACCGTGGTTTACAATGTGGTCTTTGAAGCCAGGTTGTCAGAGTTTAAATCCCAGGTCAGCCATTTGGAAACATTATTTAACTCTTTTTCACTTGTTCAAGAGGAATAATAATAGAAGCCATATCACAAGGTTTCTGGAACAATAAAAATAATAACAACATAGGCAAAGCACTTAGCACAGACCTTGCCATAAAGCGAGTATTCTGTGAGCACTCGCTAGTGGGATGATCAGTTGCCAATGTGACCAAGGAGTGCATGTGTCCAAACGGCCTCTCAGAGTCGGAGGAAGTTGGTGGAGCTCCCTGCCCCACAGTGTGCCAACTTACTGATGCTATGATGGGTCCCACCAGAGGGACCCTCCAAAGGACAACGCTCCCCAGTCAGACACACACGGGCTATCACCAGGACCCACCTCCTTGAGTGGCTGTGTCCAGCAGAGCTGCTTAAGGTCATAGAAGGCCTTTCCCTCGCCTTTCATGAGTTCACACAGCCCAACCCTAATGCCTAGTGAAGATCCTGCCAATCACTTCCGTTTCTTTTTTCCTCTTATTCAAACGCATATAAAAAGGTGAGTGGAGGGAAAAAGTCATGTGGAAGGAGGTGGAAAGGAGAGGGTTCCAAGAGCAGGACAGGTGAGACCAATGCATGTCTTTTGGTCAATGGGGAGGAAACAGCAGGAAAGGTTTCCAACTATGAGCTCCTAGCCAGGAGCCCCTTCCTTGCTCATCTCCAAGCAGCTGTGGCCCCCCACACTTACACACATACATATATATAGATGCACAGACACAGATATCCACTCATATACACACACTACATAGACACACAAATCACAGAGAACACAAACATACACACATACACATGTGCAGTCCTGGTAGAGCGGGCCATGGGGATGCCCCAACACCCCCGTGTCTCCTTCTCCAGGCCTCTCTGTTCAAGGAGCACTCAAGGTTTCCCTAAAGTCACTCATAGGCTTGCTAGAAATCAGATCAACAGTCTCTGCCCTCAGGAGTTTTGAATCTGGGTAGAGGGAAGAAGACATATGTGGCCACTGAATATGGGGACACAGACACCCCAGGGCAGCAGAGGAGAGCTATAGCAGCTGGGAGAGCGTGTGAGGAGGGTCCTTTATTTCTGTTCACCTCTCCCTGTCTGGGCAGCCTTCCTGACCTCAGTCTAGACTCAGGCAGGCTGCTGAGCATCCCACCCTGAACCATGGGAGGGACAGGCTGATGCACTGTCAACCTCAAGGCATCAGGAAGGTTCCCTACATCCGGGGTCCTCCCGTCCATGCCAATGCCTGAAATTGAGGGGATTCCATCCCTGCAACTTAGGGCTAGAGCCAGAGCTAGACTGTGCCATCCCTGGGAAAGGAACCTTTGGCCTGACAATTTGCTCTTCTTAAAAGGGCACATTTCACTTCAGTGAGCACTCTGCAAAGGGGAAACAGGCTAATGGAGTGTGAGGGAATGTCCTTGTCCCTGGAAGGACTTTGGTTCCACTAGACTGACCACATGTCCAGGAGGATGGCAGGGTGTTCACACATTGCCAGAGCAGCGACCGCAGAACTGCTCTGGGTTTTGGAGTCAAACAGAATCTGGTTCAAATTCTGCCCCTGCCACTTACTGGATATTAAAACTTTGCAGATTATTTAAACTTACTAAAGTAGATGGCTGCTTTCTTGGTTTTTTCACTTATGCAGCATCTAATTTGTCCTCTCTGGATAACAGAACCATGATTTTCCTTCAAGTTAAGTGAACCCAACTAACCTAACCCTAATTCCAGAGGTGAGCATGTAGCTCATGAGGTCAGTCAGCATGTTCCAACCCCTCAATCTCAACAGATGAATCAGCATGGCCCAGAACTCACAATCAGAACCAAGAGATTCAATCCTAGGATTTGAGTTGAGAGGCCTGATCAGGAAAATCTCTCTTTTTACTATATGAAGTATAAACCTAAAGCTGCTGGGGCTGCCACATCAAGAGAGCCCACTAACACAGTGAAAAGTAGAACCAAGGAATGAATTTGAGTCTTGATGACATCATTAAGGCTCTAGATCCAGCTGTACCTGAAACCCTAGAATTACTACTTACATGAATAAATTCTTTGTCTTAGCCAATTAGACCGAAGGCTTTAACACTTACAAGTCCCAAATAAAACATTCCATCTCCATTTCTTTAGACTAAATAGAGATAACACTAGTGCTTGCTTCAGAGTTAAGATGAAATGTAACCAGAATATAGTGACAAGCTCAGGTGCTGACTTTTAATGCCAGTGTCTCTTAAGGTAAGAGACTGAACTAGATTTTAGGAATAATTAACATCAGGTGTTGCGGCAGAAATGCTCACACATACCAAACACACTGTGAACACCACTCAGCAGTGGAGTTTCATCCTCCATCTCTTAGTTCTTGCCACAGGGACCCAGAAGCCTCACGAAGTCGTGGTGGCACCACAAAAATCAAAGCGGCCAGATTTGCCGAGTTATTGTATGAATGAAAGCTGCCAGACTCACATCAGCTGGAGGGAGCCCCTGAAATTTGGATTAACTAGTTAACAATAGCATCATCTGCCCTGGTCCGAAGAATGGCTTCTGCAGCCAGGTGGACAGAGTGGGGACTTGAGCTTCCCATGGAGGAGAACTCATCCAAGGTGCTGGAAACTCCATCCTCAAGCTAAGCTTCACCGATGTCCTAATTTTTCAGAGCTGCCCATCCCATTCCAAAGCTCCACCTGAAATTTCAGAAGTACAGGGCAAGCCAGGGTTAGATGTCCACCACATAGAATCTGCAGCTGGGGGGAGACTGGCATGGGCAATGCTTATCCAGTACCAAATGCTCTTAGTACCAATACATCCAATGCGGCTTCCTTACCAGGGCCCAGAACACCCACCGTGGCCTGGTTCCCGCAGACTCTGTACTGCAGCCCTGTCCAGCCCCCTCAGTCACCACAACCCTTCTCCACTGACTTTGGCCCATTTCTGCAAATGCACCAATCCCGCTACTCCCTCTGGGCTTCCTTGCGTGCTGTTTCCCCTCAGCATCTTCACATGGCTGGCTCCTTCCAGGTTTCAGATTGCAACTTTTATGGTGCATCTTCACAGGGGCCTTCTTGAGGACTCTGTTGAATGCAAGTCCCCTGAACTTGTCCTGCTCAGCTTCCCGCTGTTCTCTCCACCCTCACTCCACCATTCACTCTTCCTCTTCCTCCTATCATTCCTCTTCTGTCCCCACTTCCTCTTTCTCCTCCTCCTCTTCTTCACGGTCATAAACACAGCTCACACTGATTGGCTGTTTCCTGTGGGGGGTGGAACTCTAAGCTTTCTACATGGATTATTTCGAGTGATAACCGCCCTATGTGCCAATCAAATTCTTGACTCCACCCAGCGCAAATCAAGGCTGTAAGCACAAAGCACTTGCTTTGGAAGGATATTGAGTAGCCCACAAAAATCACGGTACCACCTAAAACCAATCATGACCCAATGTCCAGGATCCCAGTCCAGTCAAACCAGAGGCAGAGACTCCTAAGAGTGATTTCCACCACTGTTGGACACGAGTCACTGCTGTTGTCACCACCATGACTGGGCCTAGACATACTCACTGCTGCCTGAATCATCTCTGCCCATGCACCTTTGGGACACTTGCTGATTCAAGTCAAAGTGTTAGGCAAAAGCATCCAATTGTCCCAGCTAAAGCAAAAAGTCCGTTTTAGGCTGTCCTAGGGGCAGAGATACTATCTGGCCACTTTCAAACTCCATGAATGACAGTGGCCTGATGAAATGGCCACAGCGGGCAAAAATTCCCAAAGCATAATGAAGAGTTCCAGATGCTGTCCAGCTCCAAAATTAAGAAATGCCCACTCCCTCTGAGATAGAACATTCAAGTCACAATTTTCAGAAGTCCTTTCCATTAGCGATGCCATCCCCTCCAATGAGCTGTTGAACAAATACTTAAGGATTATCCCTTCTCTAGCTAATGCCCCCACACTTCCCAGTCCCATTCTGCTGCTGAGCGTTGGCAGAGAAGTTTCCCAGATGGATATCTGCAGCCTGAAGGTCCTCTGGTCTTGTAGGTTCTGACAGCTGAGCCCGAGGGCTGAGCTCCCTAAGTCTCTACAGTGTGGTCCTGGAAGTAGCTGCACCTGGAACCCCCTAGACATGCTGAGATTCAGGCCCCACTGCAGCCCGAGTCACAGTCTTCACTTTCACCAGATCCCCAGTGACTCCTGTGCCCATGGAAGTTGGAGATGTGCTGGTCTGGAGCTCTGCTTCTCCACCTCACCCACACGTTGGCATCACGAGGGCAATTTTTACAAAGTACAGATGTCTCACCCCCCTCCCAGAAATTCCTTAGTAATTATTCTGGGCTGTGACCTGGGCATCAAAACTTTCCAAAGCTCACCTGATAGATAACTCTAGTGAGAAGCCCAGGCTGAGGGCCACTTAGAAAAATGCAACTACATCCAATCCAGAACATCTTTGGAAAGAAAATCACTTTATGCAAACTGTGTCAACCAGGAAATCACTTCTCAGCCCTCTCCTTCCTAGAGGGCCACAAAGCCATGTCACTTACTAAAAGTTTATTCCCAGGGAAGTAATTTCAAAAACCAACAGGCTTTGATTGGTCACCACCACCCTGAGTTGCATACTCTCGATCTTGATGATTAAATTTTTTTCTCCTATAAGCATTTAAGTTCAGTAAAGTAGCACAACGATCCCAGAGGTCAAAGGTTTTAAATCTCTCATTTTACACATAGGAAACAGGCACAGAGAGCTGGGTTGGGTTTTCAAGCATAATAGGATTCCTACCTTAATGCCACATGCTGCCTTCGAGGAAGTCACGAGCATCCCTGAGGAGATGGTGCTGGGTGAGAGTGTGGTGAGAAGCTCATCCCAGAATGTTTACTGTGAGTGACGAGGTTCAGACCTTCCAAGCCCACGCAGCAGTCTCAGCGGCTCCCATTGTTTCCGTTTGTCCTCACCTAAATACCAGTAGGTATAGTAATTGGTAACAGGCCGTCTCTGATGGGCAGGGCTTCAGGAAATGTGGAATCCTCTAATAGGATTCTGCCTGGGAAAAGTCATTTCCACCACCACATGCATCCAAGACTCTTGCCAGGGTTAGTCCCTGGGAGGAGGAAAAGGGCCCAAATCCAGGGAGTGAAAAGCAGGAAAAGATGAGATCACCAACAACTGGGAGCGCTATGGCCCCACCTGGATGATAACCCTGGGCCCCTGTGTCCTCCGTGCTGGGGCAGCGCTGGGCCATTATTTGACAAGGGTTATGCAAGACCCACGTGGTGTTGAAGCAACCCTTGCTGAGTGGCACTGGGTACCAGGTGTTCCCTGTTTACATGATATCACCCAGGTAATCCTTGAAGCCAGTCTGAGATGGAAACCCCCACTGAGATGAGGAAACTGAGGCTTGAACAGTGATTTGAATAACTTACTCACAGTCGCACAGAGAAAAGTGGAGCCAGAGCTCAAGTCTACATCCATCTGGACCCAGAACTCTTGCATCCCTTATGCCATGCCGTTCACCCCCTTCCATGGCACCAGCCTCAGCTCTAGGTGGCCCAGCCTCATCCTGGCAAAGGCTGGGTGGGCAGAAGCACCAGGTTCTATTAGAACAGATGCTGGTTAGAGAAGGTGGACTGGAAGGAAGGAGGTGGCACAGAGTGTACAGACGCCCCTCTCAACAGCTCGGGCATCTCAGCAGCATGTGTTTGCCATCCCAGGAGCTGCAGGCCCAGGCATCTGCTACAACGTGTGTTCACTGTGATGGGACCTGGGTCCACCACCACTATGGGCACCATCTGGCCTTCCAGTTGCAGATTGTGCCACCGGTGCAGCTGAGCCCGAGCTGAGCAGGCCTCCAGCAGATACTGTTTAGCAAGTTCATGGCTCAGTGGTTCCCGAGATGGATTACTCGAAGCCTCATGCTCTGCTGCCAGATTTTCCGCAAAGCCAGCTGCAGGTGGTTTCTCATAGTTGCCGTCGGCCTTGTTAACAGGACCTGATCTGTAGATCATCACTTCCCCATCTGCTGCCCACCGGCTGGGCTGCTGGTGGCTGGGGAGTTGGTTCCTTAATCTCTATTTCTCATTCTCATTCACTCTCTCCCTTTCTCACTCCTTTCCTACTCCTGCATTTTTTATTTCAAACCAACTAGCTATCCCATCAGTTCAAAACCCCATGCCCTTTGGACCCCATTCTTAGGCCCAACCTCTTGTTTGTTCTGCCGCTGTCAAAAACAACATCAACATCATCCAAGCGTTAAAGACTATTTTGTCTGATCGAGGTGGTAGGATTGCATCAGCTGGGTCAAGTCCATCCTCCTGTTCCCCTGAGGTCTCCCAGGAGGTGCAGGAAGGCCAGCACAACGCTGAGCTCGGGTGGGGGGCAGGGAGAAGAAAAGGTCACCTAATGTTAATTTCCTGTACCCATGCAGGTCCCAAGGAGGAATCTCTACTCCTGCCTCTGGGCCCCTTTTGGTCTCATGGGCCTCTAGAATCAGCTGCTGCACTTTTTCATTTGGGGTTGAGGCTGTCCAGGGCTTTCCTTATGGAGACCCATTAAGAAGCCATTTCTTCTCCGAGGCCCTGTTGACTCCCTGGAAACAGAATGAGTGTCCTCCCACCCCAGCCCTCACAGATCTCTCTGCCTCTGCAGAGCTCAGCCTAGGGAGCAGGAAACCAGCCTCTACCTGGGTCTCTGCATACACAGCCTCCCTGTCTGCAGCCCTAGTAAGGACAGGAGGAGAGTTTTGCCCTCAGGAGTCTTGTGTTTTACAAAATAAATTCCCCTCATGTAGGAGACCTTTCTGTCCCCCCAAGGGCCCAGGCTATTGAATTCAAAGGCCAGCAGCACAGCTCCTTCTGTCTCCTTCCTGCTATGACAAGGATGAGGAGGAAGGGACAAGAGGGAAAAAGAAATGGCAATAACAAAAACCAGTGAACATTTAAAAAATATGATCCTATAACAGGAACTTAGAGGCTGTTTTGCTGAAAGTAGTCGCTTCCCTTGGGCTGGGGGCTATCTCCTTTGCTACCTTAAGTTTGGGGTCAGCTACTTGCTCAACTCTGCACGTAGACATAAATCATTTCAGGAGTGTCTGTCGAAAAATTGGTTGTAATAAAAGGTCGATTAGTACTAAATTTTACTTCTCCTCTCTCATCCATCGTCAAGGCTGAAGACAGCAAGATAAGAGTAACTGAAGTATTTTCAAGATTCCAGAAATAAGGCACCTTGCAGGCCAATCACCCCATAGTGGGAACCAAAACTGTGCCTGCTAAGCAGGAGCAATCATCCCGAGATGGGAACCTAATCGCCACTCTAGCAAGAGCGATCCCTCCCACCCTAGAAGCAGCAGGACCTCAGAGAATGAGACCTGAGCTGATGATCCACCAGGCCACGGTTTGGTCCATTCTACTTGGCTATGCCCACTCTCCCGCCTCCTGTCTTGCCCCTGTATAATCCAGAAGCTTTGGCAGCACTCCAGAGATAGCACTTAGGATGTTGGTTCCCCTGCTCCTTCCTGGAGGGGCCGCACTGAATAAGAATCTGTTCCAGCTCAGCAAGAGGCTCAACCACTCTCAAGGCTGCAGGTAGCAGACCCTGGCCTATTGGGACCTCGCCAGAGTCAGGCCTCTGGCCTAGACCTCCAATACCAATCCTGACAGAAGTTAGAGACCAGGCCTCAGATTTGTGCCACATCCTGCCAAAGACACCAAGCAAATGATTGTGGAAGAACATGAATCAGAACTGAGAACCAGGAATTGGAGGTACAGGACAGAATTTTCTTCAATAGGTCCAGCCAAGATTCAGAATCAGCTGGTCTCACACAGGAATCTGACCTTCTCAAGAGTCCCTGGAATTGTGCGATGCTCATTCTGTGTCTTTGGAAACCATTTCCAGACCAAGAAGCTAAATCCCAGAGAATACACAGTCTCACTGTTAGCTAACTAACTAGAGACTATAATCTACCTACTTCTAAGACACTGACCCCACCAACTAGTTAGTGGCATCTGGATTAGATGCCCTATGCAGGGTTCATCTGTCCTCCACCTGTCCACCCATCAAGAGAAAAGTTTTATTCATTTTTCTCATTTGTAACCAATTCATTTATGCTCCAAAACTTACCCAGGGGGCCCATATGGTTGGGAGAGAAATAGAAGAGGAGCCTGGGCCCAAGCTGTGCCTTCCTTAAGGAAGACGTGATGTAAATAAATACACAGTAACATCCACCCATCTGGTCCAGGGCTGGTGTCTACCTATGTGTTTGGAGCAAATAGACCAAGTGGAGAGAATCCAAAGACACCAATCTGACCTGCAATTCCCCTACTAGTCCTAAGGAAAGTATTGGAAAATATCATGAATTTGTTTTTTTCTCTTTTCAGTCAACAAATAATAACCGAGTGCTTCCTATATGTGCCCCCATGCAGAGACTGATGGTTGGGAATGTGCTATATTAGGCCTTCCAGGAATTTACATTTTTATTGAAAGATAGACAAAAAAGTAAATATGGAAATAAATAAAATAATTGTTAAACGTGGAAAAAAAAATGCCATGAAGACAGCATGAAGCTGAGCTGGAAGCAGTCGCAGAAGTTTTTCAAAAAGGGGCTAAACAATAAAGACATTAGGCTGCGTGGCTTACACAGCGCGCATCACGAAGAGCCAGCTCCGCCTTTTAACCATGTTACCTGGGTGCTCACGGAGGACAACCCGGAGGAGGTCACTGCTAAGCTGAGACTTGAAGAGTGAGGAGGAGGTGCACCTGAGGCCAGGAGACAGCCTCCCACAGAGTGAACAGGAGGGCAGGGACAGCCGGGCAGAGCCGAGCACCTGGCAACAGAACACGGGGCAAGGCTGCTGAGGGAAAGGGGCAGGTTCTGAAAGACCCCATGAATTGGCAGGGACCCACACCTGTGGGCTCCACCCGTGACCCTGAGAGGCACTTTACTCCAAGCGCATGGAAAACCGTTCAAAGGGTCAAGACAAGAACTGGCGTAATTTGAGTGACATTTGGTTTAAAAGTGCCACCTTTTTTAAAGCTGCTTTGTAAAACATGGTCCGTGGCATGGGAGACAAGGAGGACAGCAGGACACATGTCAGGCCTCACCGGGGTGGAGGACGAGGCCATTGGAGACATGTGTGGAGATGAAGCCCAAGGTCCTGCAGAAGGACAGCGTGGGAGGGAGGCCAGGAGAAACTCCAGGGTGCTGTAGCCGGGCAGGTAGGTGGGAACAGGCACTCCCAGGTCCTCATGACCCTAAGGTACTGCATTTCTAAGTGAAGGGGACTAGGGTGCCACAGGAGATGCAGCAAGTCATAAAAAGGACCAGCGGACCCTCGTGTGCTCAAGCCACCCCTGGCTGGTCACAGCTTTAGTCAGCCTTAATTGAGCCCCAACTGCATGCCCAACACAGGCCGGGTTTTAAGGCTCAGCATGGATGGCTTAGACAGTCTAAATAGGAATCAGGACAGGTAGCAGGTCACATGCCTCCACCCTGTCTGAATGGTCATCTGCCTGCACCCACCCCCTAGTCTCTCAGGTTCCCAGACATCAAAGATCCCAAAGGGCAGCAAAGACTGAAGAGGGACAGCAGTGACCTATTCAGCATTGCCTAAGTTGCTGAAAAAGCTAAAAAGCTTTAAAAAGTATAACTTTTATATAAAGTAGAACTGTCACCTTTATGATCTTTAAGCAAGAGCTAGAGCAGATCAACTTCCTTAAATGCCAGGCTGCTGGAGAGCATGAGGCAGTGATGGGTCTCTGCTTGGGCACCAGAAGAAGTAGAGGCCATCCAAGCAGAGCTGGGTTCTGGTCCTGCACTGCCACAGAAAGGATACCTATGGTGGGCACTGGGTAAGTCACCTGCCCTTGGCCTTGGTGGACCCTCTGTGTACTTGGAGCTGGAACAGATGCTCCCAAAGGCTCTCTCACCCTGACACCTGGCATCCTGCCCATGATGAAATGTCTGCTGTTAGGTGATGTCCTTCACCACAGTCGCTCGCCCAAAGGGCCTGTGGCTCTTATCAATCACAATCGTGTGCCCTCCGTTTGAGAACTGTCAATCACAGTCCAGAGAGCTGAGCATCTTTCCCGCCCAGACTCGGGGCCCTCTTCATTGCAAAGCAGAGCCAGGCTCTTCCACCTGGAACATGGCATGGAGCAGTCAGCACCTCCAAATTTACAATGAAACAGAGGGCTGGGGTGCCCTCCCTCATCAGCACATCCAACTCCCATGGACAGCGTATCCAGTCATTGCTGATCTCCCCCAATGCCACGCCCCCTTCTCCTGTTCACACCCTACCAACCCTGCATTTGACCTGCTGCACAGCCTCATCCCATGGAGTATGTTCACTTGTGTTTGGTAAAGATTTATTAAGCACCTACTATGTGCCAGCTATGATATTAAGAGCTATGTATATAGAACATACAAGACAGATATATGTGCCCATAAATAGCTCATGATTGGGTAAGGGAACAGGCCTTCTTTATTCAAAATTGTAACCCTTAGCCGGGCGCGGTGGCTTAAGCCTGTAATCCCAGCACTTAGGGAGGCTGAGACAGGAGAATCGCGAGTTCAAAGCCAGCCTCAGCAATGGCGAGGCAGGTGCTAAGCAACTCAGTGAGACCCTGTCTCTACATAAAAAAACACAAAATAGGGCTGGGGATGTGGCTCAGTGGTCGAGTACCCCTGAGTTCAATCCCCAGTACCAAAAAACAAAAAAACAAAAAAAAAAACAAAATTATAACCTGTAATAAATGCTGTGAAGGAAGATATAAACAGAATAGCATTAGAGGGAATGGCAAGCAGCCCTGTTTCTGATCAAAGAAGGATGGGGAAGGGGAGTGTGTTTAGGAAAACTGATGTCTAAACCGAGGACCATGGGATGAGTGGGGGGCAGAGAAGCATGAAGCAGGACAGAGCATGAACCAGGAGCCACAGAACAGAGGGCAAGGGCCACACTCAGCCTGGAGGGCCATGCAGTTGGATGTTAAATGCCATTTATTAAGGGTTTGTTTTCGAGTCTTATGTCTGCCATAACAAAGCCAAGCAACACCAGCTAGAGGCTTAGAACAACAGAGACTTCTTCTCTCACAGTTATGGAGGTCAGAAGTCTGAAAGCAAGGCGTCCACAGGACTCTGCTCCCTCCAAAGGATCTAGGAGGAATCCTCTGTGTCCCTTCCCAACCTCCAGTGGTTGCCACAATCTCGTGGCAATTGATTCAGTGGTCAAGTAGCCCTGAGTCAATCCCCGGTACCAACTCCCCCCCCCAAAAAAAAAGAAAAGAGGGCATAGAGAGAAGAGAAAGCCACATGAAGACAGAGGCAGGGATTGGAAGAGGTGGAGAGAAGGATGTGGATTTGAAATCTGTTCGGGGGCTCAAGTGGACATGAAGGGCCATGGGTTGGATGGGAGGGATCAAGAGGAGGGGCCAATAATGTTTCCCAGTTGCTTGGACACCATACATACTTTGAAGGCATGAGACAAGTCCCCTCTTCCCCCAGCAAATCAAGTGCTCAGGAAACACCTGTGCATTGGCACATGACTCAGAGCAAATATTTCTGGTGCCAGGACAAATGTCTTAGAGGTTGAGCTCATGGCTTCTTTCTCCACTCTGCAGGTGACACCTTCAGGCTCAGTGTTTGGCTTGCATAGTGGTTTCCACCCATTTAGAGAGGCACAGAGCAAACCTGTACTCCAGATGGTCCCCAGCACTCATCTGTTTCCAGGGTGTGCCTTGGGGAGAACTGGTGGGCACTTGGATGAACTGTTGTCAGTGAAGTTTCCATGCCAGACCCTGGGGACTTCTGAGTAGAGGTCACACCAGCATTCTGCTACAGGAGGCAGCAGGAGGACCCTGAAGCAGACACCAACAAGAATTCCATCCCAGCTGAAAGCTTCTTCCAACAGCATCCCAGGGAACTGCCTCTCACAAAGGGGACACTTTCTATTTGCTCCTTGCCTGCTCTTTGACAAGAAGCCTGGAAGAGTAATCTGTGGCCACTGGAGAGCACAGGCTTTAGGAAGCACTCAAAGGAGAGAGGGGTAGCCAGGCACAGGCACGTGTGTCCACACACACGGGCACATGCACACAGGCTGCCCCAGAGGCTGCCTTTTGATTTGTGCTTTCAAAATGCTGGTACCACAGAAACTCCAACCTGAATCTGGTCAAACCTCCAGAGTCATGCTCCAAGTTACAGAAAATACAGGAAACAGAGAAACATGTGAGACAGGACCCCAGGGATGCCCACAGCAAGCACCAGGTGTGGGAAGCCATGAAGAGAGGACCACATTTTTTGAACAAAAACATTGCAAGGGAAAAAAAGGAGGGGGAGAGAAACGACAGCTACAAAGAAACATAGACTTAACTGCACGCAATGTGTGGCTCTGATCTGAAACCCAACTTGGAAAAACCAGCTTAAGAAAAAAGAAATGAAGGCAGTTGAATATTGAACACTGGCTGGAAGTGCAGTAGATGTTTTTAGGTATGATAATGGGACTGTGATTATGTTTTTTTTTTTTAAAGAGTCATTATCCTTTAAGGCTGCCTGCTGAAATATTTATGAATGAAATGATATGCTGTGCGAGATTTGCTCTGAAACCATTGAGGGGTGGGGAGAGAGGATAGCTGGAACGAAATTGGCCCTGAGTTAGCGATTGCGGAAACCCGAAGGATGGGAGTGTGGGACTTCGATACACTCTTCTCTCTGCTTTTGTATGTTTGGAATTTTCCATGATAAACAGGAATTTTTCAAAGAAGGAAAAACAAAAGGCCTCTGCCCAGGAGATTCCCAGCTTTACCATTGACCAGCTGGGGCCTCTAGAATCCTCCAGGCTCTCCCTCAGTCTTCTCAGAAGTAAAGGTTCTTGTTTTGCAGGGACTAGGGTCTAGTAAGGGGCCCATCGCTGTTATGTCTTTATTTGCTTCTTAATGTGTGCTTACTTGATATCCCACCTGGTAGAAGTGGGCCTTCCTCTGAGTCACCCTGACACTCTGCCTCCACTTCCCACATTGCCTGGCCATCCCTCATGACTCTCCAAGCTGTTCCCAGCATTTAGCATGCACTAAGCTCTCAGTAAATATTATTTAGCTGAATAAATGAACTCTGGACCTCCAGATCTTTGGTATCCTATTTGCAGAAAGAAATCTGAAAGTTATGCTGCAAAAATCTGACTTCTGAGCCTCATTCTGTCTTTGCTTTGCTGTGTGGTTCTGCCAAGAATATCAGCCTCTCTGAGCCTCCCCTTCTCTATAAATCACACTTATTCGTGATACACTCTGATACAGATTGGATGGGAATCCAACCCTTGACTGCTGCCTACTGGCTTGAAGCCCCCTGTTCTGATACCACTCCTCTATCCATCCTCATCACATGGGGCTGTGGTCTGCCCTGAGGGAACTGCCCCAAATCCCAGCCTGAAGCAGTTCCTGCAGCAGTCGCCACTGTTCTCAGCTTTGAGGCACCACCAGGTCAACCCTGCCCATCTCCCCTCTCCATTGCACTCCCTGTGGCTCCACACCACTCTGCACAAAGACCTCAGGCTCTGGACAACTTCATCCCTAAGGCTCTTCTGATGGAAATCATCCACCAAGGCCACTCAAAACAAACATATTAACATTTCAGACAAACCCATTACACAACCAACCCAATGAGGAGACCAGCAAGTAAGCAGCCTCCTCTGGCTACAGGAGGAGAGGCTATACCCTCTGGGAGAAGAAAATTCAGCCTGAGCAATGCAGTTCCACAAATGGCCCGGCAGGCCTATAGCCCATGTTAGCAAGGCTGAAACCCTTTGCAAGAACTTGGTGCAGCCTGTACCCTGGTCAGCAACATGCAGACCATGCCTCAGTCCCTGTAGATGGTAAGTCCTGTGCCTGCCACTGGCCACACCTCCATGGATCCCATGGGCACACAGGCCCAGCAGGACCCAGAGGAAAGGCCAGGGTGGCTGAACAATGCCTGGACACAGGCTGGCAGCAGTTGTTGGGAGCTCTGACAGTGGATGCCCCTGGCTCCTCCAGGGAGCTTCATAGAGGTGGCGCAGCCCAAGGCCAGTGTGAAACAGAAACATTCTCCCATCCTGGCCCAGAACAGTCCAGGGGAGAGGGCATAGGAAGCTGGGAGCACAGCCAGCTTCCTGGGTTGGTTTCCTCGTTCTGGGAAACAGGCCTGGTGGATTTGGTGAGCTCCAACTGGCTGCTGGATTGCTCCAGACCCTGAGGGGCCAGAAAAGAACAAATGTGCCCAAGACAACTACACTTTCTTCCCTCAGGAAACTCGACCTCCAGGGAGAAGCTCATAGAGACGCACAGGCTCCTGGACAGGCAGACCCAGCTACATAACCTGGTGCCAACTGCTGGAGTCCCGCCCCTGACCCCCTCCCTCCCACGTGTTCACCACAGCAGCCCAAAGTCCCCAGGCCCTGGCTAGAGGGTCCCTCCCCCAGCTTCCCCTGGGGTCAGGCTGGCAGTGATGGCGTCTGAGCTGGTTTTTGAGATGCCCAAGGAAACAGCAGCCATATTTGAGTAGCACAGGGAAGGAGATTCTGCGGCTGCAAAGCGGAAGATTCCAGGTACATGGCACTTAGGAGGTCCCCGAGACACCCCAAACTTCTCACACCATGAAGCCCCTTCAGCAACGCCAGGCCTATTGCAGGGTGCTGTCGCCCTCTAGTGGCTGGAACGCCGTTATCTTAGGCGCCTGCGCGACTCGCGCAGCAGGGCCTCTTTGCTGAGCCAAGAGTGGTGGGTCCCAGGCAGGCTCAGGCCCACATCACAACTGGAACACGAGACTCTTGCCACCAGCCCCAGGGTCCCTCCTCTGCCCTTCCTCAGTGTCCCTGGTCTTCTCACAAATCCCAGACACGAAGTTACACATTCTCCCTATGGCCCTCCCCAGTTCACTAGGTTGATCTCACTAATGTGTACAATTTACACTGTAAATGAATGATCAGAATTAAAATAGTAGCCTCACCAGGGGGAAGTCACTTTACAGATGACCAAGTCTTTGTTGAAAGTGAAGTTCCCATAAGGTGCCATGGGCAGCGAGGAGGCATTTCTGGGTGACAGGAGAGGCACCTACTCACTCCTATCCAAGAAAGGAGGACCGTGTACCATCTGACTCCTGACATCATTAGCACCCCACTTTTGAAAAGTGAACAGATATCCTGGTGGAAGTAAAAGGGAAGTAAAAGAGACCCTGAGCCCAGTAAAGACCAAACGGGCTTGGAGTCCCCAGGGCACCAATAAATGGAGGGCAGAGGAGAAAAGCAACGCCCTCACACCTCGCTCTGCAGCGCCTGCAAACCTTCCTAAGCGCTAAGACAGCAGGTGGCAGGCAGCCAAGGCGCCCTCGGGTCCCACTGAACCTTGGGCTGCCTGAGCCACGCCCACTGCTACCCCTCATCCCCAACCCGCCTCCTTCTCGTTTCTGTCTCTTTCCTTCCCTTTCCTTTATTGAAGAAACCATCCCGATCTCATTCTAGCACTCGGTGATAAACCGCATTGCTAAGGAGCATCCCTGGGGTCGCCCATCCTAGTCCCGTGGTCGGGGGACAAAGACCATGGGAGGGGCAGGGGGTGAGGAAAGGACAGTGACCATTTGTTTGTTTTTAATTTTTTGTTGTTTGTTTTTTGTTCTGTTCACCCGGCCCGGCCCCAGTCCTGGATCTAGAACCACTTAATGAAGTCCCAGCGTCACCTACTGGACAGAGCTGGAAAGCGCAGCGTGCCCCACCCTGCCTGCTGGTGCAGGTGGGGCCTGATTGGAGCTCTTTGCATCTGGAAATCCACAACCTTCGGAAGACCGAGGAGACTGGAAAGCCCCGAAGCACTGATCCTGTATTCGACGGCCCTGCCTACAGGGTGACTTGGACAGCGCCGGTCAAACACTGGCCGAGGAAGGAGTGAACCAACCGGCAGAGGAACAAAAAGCAGAGGCTCCTGCCCTAAGTTCTCTGGGTCATCTGGAGGCAGAACTCTGAGCAGAGAAAGCATTCATTATGTGCGCGGCCGGTCCCATGTCCCCCATAAGGTAGAGGTAGCTAACCAAGAACGGGTGCAAGTGCAGCAGGAGATTGAACCCCCAGCCTTAGCCAGAGTCTGACACTGAGTAGCAAAGCTATGAACCCTGGGGCAGCAGTCACAGGAACAAAGTTGTGCCTGAAGCCACTGTAGACCGGTGGATGTGAAGTCCAACTGAACAGCTGAACATCTGTAGAAATGCTAACTCTTGACATGGCTTTGTAGCTCACCATCTAGTCTAATGAATAGTCCTGAGGACTGTCTCTGAGTTTCCCTAAAAGCAGTTTCAGAGACCAGAATTTGCCTGCAAATCATCTGTGTGCATTTGATATTAGGAAGGCCCAGCAGGGCACTGGGAAGGGAAAAACAAAATGAGAAACCAAGAAAGAGGCAGTAACGAGTGGGCCACTGATAGACAACAAGAGCCAGGTCCCAACAGACCCTCCAAACTGCTCCACTGAGGGGCAAAGAAGCTGGGCTGTTCATCTCTGGTCCCCACCCCCTCATTGGCTGAGGATCACCATAGATTTGGGTTCCCAGATTTTGGTTTTTAGACTTTAGGCAGAGTCTAAAAGCATCCATATCAGCAGGCAGACACAGGAAGAGGGGTGTAGGAGTGTCGCAGGTGACAGGTATCAGGTACCAGGCCCAGGGTAGCCAGCTCTTCAGAATCTACTACAAAACTCTGTCTCAGGAAAGCCATACAATGGCAGAAACCCATATTTACACTTAGAGAATAAATTATACTCTCACCTTTGACTGGCTCAGTTAGTTTTCCCAACACTCCCCATGACAGATGTTAGGCCACTGTTATGAGCCCTAATTTACAAAAGAGATCAACTCACATAACCCATTTTTTACTTTCATTTATAGACTTGATGAGCTTCATATTACTAAAGACCTTGCCAGGAAGAGTTAAATAGCAAAACATGTAGTCCTTTAAAATTATTTGGTAATTTTTAAAGTTGAATACAGCTTTTCAGGACCCTATCTGATGTGTGGCGCCTCCTGCCTCTGGGCGCTTGGCTTCACTACAGTAACCCCGTATTCAGTGTCCTCCATGTTCTGGCTCCTCACAGTGCCATGTGACCCAAACACCCTTTCTGACAATTGCTCTCTCAACCCTTCTGGGTGCTAACAAGATTTTATTTTAATTCAACAAAATTGAATTAAAACAGCCACCGTGGACACACCACATAAGCTGATGCTCATGGGCCAATGGCAGAGGAGCATGAGTTTTTAAAGCAGAGCAGCCAAATGCAAGGATATTGGCGACAAAAATCTTTTCATCCTGACCAAAAACTTTGATTGTGTTCCATTGCCCATTTTAGACATACTTTCCAAATTAATTCACCTGCTTTGTGCCTGCCATAAAAGGGAACTTCGATAGGGGAAAGTTAATGAGGCTGGAGACTCCTGCAAGTCAGTCTGAAAAGATTTCTGATCCAGAGATGAAAGCAATTTTCTGTGAAAGATGGCATGCAGTGTGTGGACTGAAAGCATTATGTAGTTGTGACCCTGTCGATACCATGGCCATCCCACGAGACTGATTCATTTGGTGGCTTGGAGACACCTGCAATCTCCTGACTGCAGAGAGGGGTCACGATGGCAGCCGCACAGTGTGGGAGGGCAGGGTAGGACTGCCACCTATTCCCGTGCCACAGGACAACTACATTTTCCTATCCAGTGTACACAGCGAGTCTTCAAAACCCAGAGAAACCTGCTTTAGGCTCCACGCCTCCCAAATATGTGCCATCTCCAGACTCGGTTTCAATGTCATGTGTTTTCTCTCAGACATGGACCCAGCAAGAATGCTGATTGCCTCCACTGAGCCTTTGCAAAACCCAGGGTTGAAGATGATGTTTAAACACAGAGTGCTTGTCAGCAGTATGACCTTGAGTCACTGCTAACATTGTTTCCTTTTGGGGTTGTCGAGGACCATCAAATAAGCCACAGGGTACCTGGCGAGGACCATCATCAAGTGAGCCACAGGGTACCTGGTGTATGTAGTAATAAAACTGTTATCATATGCTAATGATTGGTGAGTTGGGCTCCATGCCGTAACAATACGAGCAATAGCACATTCTAGCATTTTCCAACCTCAAAGACTCTCCTGCTTACCAATCTCAGAGGGCCTCCACAAAGCTCCTTGCTTCCATTCTTCCACTCTTCACTCCCATCCTGAGGAGATGCTGTACTCGCCACCCTGCTGTACCCCCCATGCTTCTGCCACTGGTTCCAGGACAAAAGCAGAATTTGCAAACCTCAGGAAGGAGCGTGTCACAATGATCAAGAACAAAGTTGAGCTCTGCCTTGGCAGAAGTCTTCTGTGAACTACTTTACCAGTCTCCCTTTCGCCATTTGTAAAACAGGGCTAATGACACCTATCCCAGAGCGTGAGATCGATGCGTGCAGAGTGCTTAGCACAGTACCTGTGTACAGGGCACAGGGAAGTCCTAGATAGATCGTCATCTAGCACCTGTTTCGGAACTTTGCCAATTTCCACGTAGACTCATGGTTGACCTTTACCTCACTGGATGGAGGCGATCGTTTTGCTGGCTTTGTGTCCCTTTGCCCGATGTTCACTGAACCAGGGTCTAGATTCTACCTACCTATGGTGTGAGCATAGGCAATTTTTTCTGTAAAATTTGGAGGATGAATACTAGTGTTGCCTTACCTCCTTTCCAGAGCAAAATTTTCTGTCCTGTGATTTTTTGACATCTTAAAAAAACATTTCTGTCTGGATGAGAAACCATTCTTCCAAAGTTAGCCAGTTCTTAGAGACAGCAAAAGACTTGGCCTGGAGAAGTCCCCTGAAACATTATCCCAGAGCCAGATCTCCTTCATGCACACCTGAAATCGCCAACTCCACGTGTGGGTGTTTGGCCACCTATACCCAACGAAACCACTACACACTCCAGGAGGTGATGTCCTCTGCCTCGGTCATCCCAAGGGCCAGGCACCAGACAAGGAGACACCACTCGTGGACTGGAGCCCCCAAAATGATTCACACTGAAATCCTAACCTGTTTACCCCGCCTTGCCCTGCCCTCAGAAACCCCAATAAAGGCTCAGACCTAAACCTACTCCTTGCTCCTGTCCTGCCTCCAGGCCACCCTGGTGCCTTTCCCACATGGCCCACATGGCATGCCTGTGCCTCCTGTCTCTAGGATGTGGGGGTGTCATAAACTTTGTTTTCCTGAGCCTTTCTTATGTCTTCTCCTGAGTTGGACACTGAGTTTGTTCTAATCATTTCATCACATCGCAGGCACTGACGGTGGCCAACACTGGCTTGTCTCAGCCTTGACTTTGACATGGCAATGAGTCTGACGTCAAAGGTTGACTGCTGCCCGTGGCCTGGCTACACATCACCCCAGTGGCCCTCATCAGAGACTTGCTTGTCTCCACTCATACTCAAGCCAGATGACAAGGTCAATCTCCTTTCCCTGTGGATTACCTTCAGTCTCCTGGACGGGGTATCTCTGACTTGTTTCTCCTTGCCTCTATTTCCTAGGCCAAGAGATATGAGCTGCCAGCTGGCAAGGAAGAAATGACCTGGAAAAGGAATAGACTTAATCCACATAGATTGTTACACCAACAAGCAAAAATTGGGTATTTCCAGATAAAACTGAAATTCAAATGTGTGTGTGTGTGTGTGTGTGTGTGTGTGTGTGTAAGAGAGAGAGAGAGAGAGAGAGAAGGCTGGCAATAACACCAAGTCTGTCTGGCAAGGGAAGGCAGGCAAGAATCTGGAGAGGAGAAGAGTCACAGTCCCAAGGGTAGACAAAAGAGAGGATAATCGGGCCATGAATACTAAAGAAGCCAGCAGCGGTGTCCACACCAGAAATGCCGTGGACAGAAACTGCAGATGCACCTGATTTGTCAAAAAGGTATGTAAGCAATTTATTAGCTAGGTGTGTAGATGGCAGAGTTAAAAAAGAGACTGAGGACTAAAATAAGCTAAGCATCCAGAGAGTAGGCTTCAAAATTAATATCCATGTGCCCATAAAAGTTAACGAATTTACCCACGAAAAAGTAACTTTTGGTAGCAGCAAAGAGTTGCTAATACCAAGGAGAGAATGACTGCCAAAGAGCAAGGGAAGTCACAGCAGCAGCATCACAGAGGAAACGAGAAGGGTTAAAGGACAAAGAACACACCCAAGGGCTGGCTGGAGAGGTGTGGTCTTGGGCATCAGTCCGTTCCACAGCTGGGCACACACTAAAAGGGCAGGGACATCATTCATCATCAGGCACATGCTTACCACCATTTCCACAAGACACACTTACAGGGCATGCTGTGCTTTTAAAGGATCAACAGAAACATCGGTGCTATGATCAAAGAAATACTTTTCTTATTTGTCAAAATATTTTTTCAGCAATTATAAACTAGTAAGAAAAACTCTTCAATGTGCTTTTTGTGAACTTATGACAAGAAGCACCAAGTTTAATAGAATCTTTGTAGAAACCCAAAAACTACGTGCTGTGAAATTTACCAAATAAAAAGAAAACCACAGCTAAGAAGAGGTAGACATCTCTATTTCCAAAGGCTTGATCAGATGTGAAGAGGTCTTGGTTAATAAAATCACAAACTGTGGGCTCATAAATTTGTCAGATAAGATCTATAAACATTTCAATAAAGTTTTATGTAAAGTCAAACAAGAACAAATTGCATGGGGAACTTTCAACCACAAATCCAAGACATCAAGAATAAGGTTCATTGTTTTTTGGTTTATTAAAACAAAACTACATTTCTGTGCTTCTCACAATACATTATCAGGAATAAAAATCAATCAAAATGTCCAAGTTTCACTCACAAAATCACTCAGTGTTACTTTACAATACTTCATAGTAATTATTTTTACAACAATCTAACATTTCTCTGTACAACAGGCAATACTTTAACCCCTTCCATCAAGACATTTAGCCCTTTAACTGTTTAGAAAGAGTCTCTTTCAAAGCAATCATTAGTTTGTATTAAACTACAATGCCAGATGGCAACTCCAGGTTCCTAAAAAGAGGATTTTAAAAAACAGATTTACATCGCATAGTAAGTCTTATAAACCTCAATAGGTTCTACATTTCTAAATAGAACTATCTACAGATAAAAATCTGCATTCAGTTGTGCGATGTTTTCTTCTAGATATGAATTAAAACCTTGATCATTTACCACAATTAATCCTTGTATTAATTCTGCTACTTTCAGTAAAAAAGCCAGAGTCATCGACAGCTCATCTTCCCATCAAAGGAAAGCACTCTGGCCACCTATATTATAATTTTTCTGTGCTTCTCCTTTCCAGAGGAGGAAATATACGTCATTCAACTCAACATTTGGTGGTACAAAATGCATGCAAATTCGGCCTCAGTGACATCTGTTCATCACTGTTTTGTCTCCTTGTAGAACTACCTAATGTAGTGTTTCCCAGATGTTTTCCACAGGATACCAGTGAGAGGTTCAGAGGTGTCCCAAAGGGGGCAAAGGTCCTGAGGTCAAGAGTTTGGGAAGTGCCAGGTTCAACAGACTGCTGGGGGCTGAGCCCTTACTGTGCTAAAGTGCAGTGCAAGTTTCCACGAGCGAACAGTGTGCCAGCTAAAAAACACCGAGGCACATCTCACAGGGAACTCAGACGACCCGGACCTCTACAGGCACTGCCCTCACCCTTCCAGGTTGCAGGAAACTCCACAGAGCTTCCCTTTGCTGCTGTCCAGGGACTTACTTTTTCCACTTGCCCTTGCGACTTCATGAGACTCAGGGGTCTGAAGAGGAAGATGCAGTGCCTTCTTGGTTCCTAGCTTTACACACTTAACACATTTTTGTCATTTCGTTAGAATTTTAAGAGAACACAAATTCCTTCCTGTCTTCTGAATTTTTATTTTTTAAAAAACGGTGCAGTTTCATATTGCTTATTACTGGGTTGTTTGTTTTTCAACTTGACTCACAGTCTTCCCCTGAAGGGCATGCATTTCAGTTTCACAGAAACGCAATAGAGTAAACTGTAATAAATTATTTACAAGCACCTAGTTGGTTTAACCTTACTTGGAAGCCATCCGCTGTTGGAAAACAATAAGAATGTGTTGATTAGCAGAACAGAGCTATCTGGAAGCTTTATTGTGATTTTTTTCCCCAATAATGAGGCACTAAAGAGCTGTGCTAAAATTAACTCAAGGGTCAGCTTCTCTGGATGAGCATAACTTTGGTTGAGATTTTTCTCCCTTAAAAAAGGTTTTCAAAGCACCAGTTAATTACAAAAAGCATGCATATTTATCCTCACAGTGAGTTAAGTGGCAAGAGAGCTAGCAAATTGCATTCCCCAAAGCATCTGATCAAATTTCTTGAAAACAAACCAACCAAAATGGAAAGTAAAGCAAGAGAAGCCATAGTTTCTCTGCTCAAGCTGGTAAAGCAGTAGCTCTTTGCAAAAGTGACAGGCAGAGCAGCGATATCCACTGGAAAGCCAGGCCCAACCTTGACCTTCCAGTCAACTAACAGAGATCGTGAATGATCCTTGATTTACAATTTAGAGGACAGGAAGAGACTTGTGAAGTGTTTGATTTTCCAGAGAAGGACCGTCCAAGGGAATGAACAGACTCCCTGTGTAGTCCCCAAGTGCAGCCAGAAGTGTTCCTCTACTCTACTCAGTCAACTGAAGGTGAAAAGGTGGCATCTCACTCCACACCAGTTGCTATAAGTGACTGACTTAATGGTGCATGAGTTCCTACAAGACAAAGGAAAGACATATCTACGTACAGAATTAGAGAACAGTGAAAGATCACACAGCATAGCATTATTCCTACGACTCTCAAACAAGACTGTTTCACAGAATGTGAGCTATCCAGCAGCACCCCTCCCTCTCCCAAAGCACACAAACTCATGAGATACTATTAGTGTTTAAAATCCAAGCTCAGGAAAGCACAAACTTAATTCACAGTACTTTTATACTAAATGCAAAGAATCTATGCAACACTCATCAGAAAAAATTCCTAGTTTCATAATATCATGGAGATAAGGGACAGTAAATGGTTAGGAAAAATTTTAACATTACATGATCTTTAAGAAATCACCATAATTACCACAATTAATTATGCTCCCTGCTCACAAAAAGGCACCTACCCATTACAAACAGACAATTTTTCATAATTATTTGCCTCTATGAGGTATAAGGGTTTAGGCATATAAACCATGGTTTTATCTCAAAGGTAAAAATCCATAAATGCCTCTGGCTATTCCCCTAGCGGTAGGGATATGCAGATACTGCACAGTTCAAACACTGCACAACTCGAGTAAGTACCAGCCACCCAGACTGGCAGCAGTACAGGACCTGTGTACATACATGAAAGTCCTGGGTCACAAGTCTGCAGCCAGAAAACCAGGTGCTCACAGAGTCCATGAGGCTGAGCCAATCAACTTGGTGCAGGTGCTATTTGGCTGGAGGTTTTAGAAGAAACAGCTGTACCTGTGAGAGGCAGGTACCTACCACCTGAGAGGTGGGAAGGGGTACGGACATGAAACAGGAAAAGTTTTTAAATACTTGCTGGTCACTTAAAACTCAATGGCACTTTTTTATGTGAGCAGAAGTTTTCAGTGCCAGTTTTCTGGCCAGGTTTACCTTGCATTTTGCCAGCCAAATTCACTTCCTGATGTTGGCTATTTGATCACAATATCTCAGTTCCTGACCTAAACTAATATTGTCTGTTTTCATGTAGCTCTTAAAACACTGTCTAAATCTGACCACAGAGCATAGCACAGTGATACCTGGGTAGGATGTACCTCAGCCCACTCATCTGTAAAGCACTTTGGGATAAAAGGGCTCTCATTTAAAATTTAGCTATTATTGACAAAGGTAAAACCAAAAACAGTGAGTGGATGACAATTAGTTTTAAGGGAAGCATTAACGATTAATCAGAAAATATACCAATGAATTACTCCACTATTTATATGTATACTATACAACATTCAGTTCTAGCATACAACTACATTTCTGTTTCCATCACAGTAATTAGTCCTTAAAAGTTGTACTTAAAATGTAAATCTTTAATAAACTCCAAAATAATTTATTGAGATTTCATCTAATAATCTACTGATTATGAGTTGCAAACAGAGGCTGAGCCCCGAGTGTTATCTGTAGGCACTGTGTCTCAGAGTTGGGAAGATCACAGCTCCACAAAGGGGAAAAGGCACTTGTCTTCCAGGTCACCTCAGGGCAGGGCAGGGCAGGCCCAGCCACGAGACGGCACCTGCAACTCTCAGGACAAACGCTGGAGCCTGCAAGGGACTCATCTCCAGTCCTTCACTTGCCAGAGGTGCCATAAGTTGCCTACAGCACCACAAAACTCAAAATATACTCTAGGAGTTTTTGCCGGTTACATTGAGGTAGGAAAGTGCTGCTCAGTTCTAAAATAGATATTCTCTTCTGCTTGGTCTCTTTGAAAACCTGAAGAAAAAGTGTAGATTCAATTAAAGATTCAATTATCTGTCACCAACTCTGACCTGTGTTCTAGACCCCAAAGAGCAGCAAAGGCGCCTAAAACCACGTCCTGATTTAAAGAAATGAGGACACGTGGGTGCAAGAGAGGTGGGAGGCTGGGGACATTCAGCTCAACCAGTGCGCTGTACTCCACAATTAATGCCAAACAAAGTCACACACCAGGGCTGGGGTTGTGGCTCAGTGGTAGAGCGCTTGCCTAGCATGTGTGAGGCACTGGGTTCAATTCTCAACACTGCATATAGATAAATGAATAAAATAAAGGTCCATGAACAACTAAAATAAATAAATAAAAAGTCACACACCGTCTCTTACAAAGGGACACTTGTTGCTCATGGAGCTCATGTTCCACATGAGGCATGAAGGGAAAGGACACCTGAGGAGACTTGTAGCAAGACCAATAAAAACACAAGGAAATAACTTAGAGCCATGTGGAATTAATGGCTGAGCTCACAGGAGCATCTTGAAATGCTCTGATACTTGTTACATGTAAAGAGTTTGGGGATGAATGTGAAACAATTCACAACTGAATTCTGGGACATCCAAATAAAAGCTATACTGAAGGGTCTCACTGTCACTATGTCCCACCCTAATGCTCATGCCCAGAAATGCTCCCCAGTCAACCCAGCAGAAGCTGCTGCTTTTAGGGCTCAACCTCCCAATACAAACAGTGCAAACAGACTAGATCTACAGAGAGCCAACGTCAGCATGGCCTTTATAACCATGGATACCTACCCCAATATCCTTAAACATTTTCACGGCATTCTTCACAAGACAGTAAGTGGCACTCTCAGCTGTAGGGAAACAATAAGGCCCTGTCAGGGTTTAGATCCAGTGGACACAAAGCCCCAGACCTGCAGTAAAAAAGCAGGGGAGGCAGAGGGAGGGCCACAACAAGCTGCAGACCGGCCAGCTCCACTTCTGCCGCTGGCTACAGTGAGGTCTCTCAGATGATCTGTGGTCTCTATAAATCCATTCTATCATCTATTAGGGAAAAAGGAGAGGGAGGGGGAGGGAGAAAAGAGAAGGACGGACCAATAATACCTCAAGCATCCATTCTGCAGGCTCTCTGTGAGAATCAAACAAGATAATGTGTGGAAATTCCTGTAAACTACAGTGATGCACAGATGGTTCCTACTCACCTGTGCAGCCAGAAGGAGTACAGGCTACGGGTCACAAAGCAAGAATTCTAAACTCAAGATTGTCCATTAACTAGCTGTATGATCCTGGACAGTTTCCTCATCCATAAAGTGAGATGGTTGGATTAGATTATCTCTAGATACCTTTTGGCTTTAAAATTTGATTCAAAGTAGTTTGTTTATGGAGCAACTGAAACACATACTACTGGTAGGAATACAAGTTAGTACAACACTTAGAAACTGTCTGGCAGTATCTACTAAAGCTGAATATACCTACGTCCTGTAACCAAGCAATTCTATTCCTACATGTATGTCACATGTGATCACAGATGCCCCCCTGCCTAATGACATTGGAACATGTTCACAGCAATACTATACAAAGTAGCTAGAACTGCAGATGATTCAAATATCCTTCAACAGCAAAATAAAAGAAATATAGTAAATACTTACATAATGGAACACTTCACAGCAGACAGAACAAACAAAACTACACATAACATGTATGACTCTCACAAACAATGTTAAAAAGCCAGATTTAAGAGTACTTAACCTACATCATCTAATTTATAGGACATACCAAAGCAAATAGTAGTAACAACCTATTGAGTTACAGGTCAGGATAATTTTACATTTCTCCAATTCCCTATAATAGGTAGATTTCTATAAAATTTTTAAAAGTTTTACAAATGGCCAAAGAACATATGAAAATGCAAACCAAAACTACACTAAGATTTCATTTCACTCTCATTTCATCAATCGCTGCAGTACAGCAGCCATCAAGAATACAAACAAAGAGCTGGGATTGTGGCTCAGTGGTAGAGCACTTGCCTAGCATGTGTGAAGCACTGGCTTTAATCCTCAGCACCACATAAAAATAAATAAATAAATAAATAAATAAAGGTGCTGTGTCCATCTACAACTAAAAACTAATCAAAAAAAGAAAAGAGGCCCGTGCGGTGGTGCACACCTGTAATCCCAGTGGCTCAGGAGGCTGAGGCAGGAGGATTGCGAGTTCAAGGCCAGCCTCAGGAAAAGTGAGGCACTAAGCAAATCAGTGAGACCCTGACTCTAAATAAAATATAAAATAGGGCTGGGGATGTGGCTCAGTGGTTGAGTGCCCCTGAGTTCAATCCTCAGTACCCCAAAATAAAGAATACAAACAATAATAAATGTTGGACAATAACAAATGGTGGAGAAAATGTGGAGGGATAAACATTTTTACACTGTTGGTGGGATTATAAATTAATACAACCACTGTGAAAATCAATATGGAGTTTTCCCAAAAGACTAGGAATGGAACCACATGATCCAGCTATACCACCGCTCAGTGTTTATCCTAAAGAAGTGAAGTCATCATATCAGAGATACATGCACAGCCGTGCTTACAGCAGCACGACTCACAAGAGCCCAACTATGGACCCAGTCCAGGCATCTGTCAACAGATGAGTGGAAAAAGAAAATGTGGTATATATACATAAAGGAATTTTATTCAACCATAAAGAATGAAATTATGTCATTTGCAGGAAAATGGATGGAACTTGAAAGCATTATGTTAAATGAAATAAGCCAAACTGAGAAAGTCTAGGGTCATATATTTTCTCTCTTATATGGAAGGTAGAAAGAAAAAAAAAAAAGACATGTGTTAGCTAGAAAACATGGTTTTTTTCATGAAAATACAAAGGAGACCAGTAGAGGAAAGGGACCAGGGGTGGGGAGGGGGGCCAAGGAAAAATGAAATTGAACAAATTATACTGTGTGCATGTAATGAATACAGAACAATGAATCCCACTATTATGTATAATTATAATGCACCAAGACATTTTTTTTTAATTTTTAAAAGTTGAAATAGTGTTTTAACGTACCATATACTGCAACATTTCTTTCTGTTCGGTTGATTAGGTACTTGTGCAGCTTTTGCAGATATTCAGGCTCTGGAACAGGACCACTGAAGTTGTGGATAAAGATGGCGGCAGAGCTGTAGGCCTCCAGCAAAGGCCCGAGCAGTCTCTGCAGAAAGGTGATGAACTGCTGGTGCTCCTTGGACTGGCTCACCTGAGATACAAAAGCAGAAAATGAAGTCACCAGCAGGGACAGAAGTGAAGCAAGCCAACAAGGACTTCATTTGGAAATCAAGGAACTTGAGAAGATGGTCCCTCCCACTGACACTACATAAAAATACTCTTCATGCAGAGAATCTCTATTGGAAACAACCGATTCTGAAATGTGTTCTTTATTGCAATCTTTCACTTTTATGGTATTTCAGGCTGTGTTCACTGATCAGTACCTAGAAGAAATTTTCATAATTGAATGACAATTATGCATTCTATCATCAAAGCAAACAGCTGGTTCTGAGGCTGGGGTTTGAAGCCTGGGCTCAACAGTCACCTAGGTGTGACAAAAAACCATCAGATGAGACCACCAAGGTCCCACTTTCTACCTCCCCCATAGGCCTTCACCATACACCAGCACCTCGGAGAAGGACAGGCATGGTGACGGGACACTTAGTGGCCAGGGAGGTTCTGTGCCCACCCAAAACAGAAGGTTCATTTGAGCCTCTCTGGAGTGTGCAAGCAAGATCACTGCCCTATTTTGAAACTCATAATCTCCAAATGTAAAGAGAGAGAAATTCTGAATGTCACTTGGAAAAAAAACACTGCCTCATGGGGAGTAGGAATGAGGGTGGGTGAACAAGCACATGCCTGCGGAGTTCATAAGACAGCAGTGGCAGGGACCCCCATGGCCACCTTCTTTCTGACTCTCAACTCTTGTTTCCTTTTCTACTTACTAATCCCCAAATTGAGCAATTTGAGTGTCTTTACTAAATGGAGCTGGCTAGTAAGTATATAGATATAAATGAGTCACTGGGGTCCAGTTTATCTAGCTGCAAAATGAACCTCAACTCATCACTATAATGTTCCCCTGAATCCCTCACCAAAGTACCTTCAGGTAGCAATCTCGCTGCTCCTCCCCAAAATCGCTGTCTTCATCTTCTTCATCACTTCTCCAAGACAATGGTTCTGGAAGCTTCTTGTCCCACTGCTGCTCTGCAAGACCAGGACTGATTTCCTCCTGGTCATCTTGCTATGCCAAGGAGACCACCAACAGTAAACAAATACTGGTACCCAAGTAACTGCCCCGCTGGACCAGAGAAGGCAGTCCTCTTCTCAGTCCCTTCCTGCCCCTTCTCTTGTTTAGCCTTTCCTAACACCAATCTACCTCCCTCTCCAAGCAAAAATCACTCAGTAGATAGCAGGGGAGGGACAAAGGTTAGGGTCTGGGGGAAGAGCCACCAGACAGCAAATGAGGATACTCTTGCATCTTCTGAATTGACACCTACTTTCCTGGGCCCTCCCCTCTACACCAGATCTACCAAAATTAAAATCTCAAAAGAGAAAAGTGCGTACATGAAAGCTACAAGCACACTGATATATACAGTGCCTCATTTTAGAATGCAACTTCTGGATGTCACAGAATCAAGACAAGGTATGTCTCAGACAATAGTGCTTATACAAAAGGAAACAAAATATTAAACAATTCCAAAATACATTTATTCTTCCCATCTTTATTTTTCTCTTCTTTCATCTAGACATGACCAGACAGCAAATGTAATTATTGGTTAAAATTACTGGTAAGCCGGGCGCGGTGGTTCAAGCCTGTAATCCCAGCACTTAGGGAGGCTGAGACAGGAGAATTACGAGTTCAAAGCCAGCCTCAGCAACAGCAAGGTGCTAAGCAACTCAGTGAGACCCTGTCTCTACATAAAACACAAAATAGGGCTGGGGATGTGGGTCAGTGGTCGAGTGCCCCTAAGTTCAATCCTCAGTACCACCAAAAAAAAATTACTGGTAGAAGTACTGGTTTAAATAATTGCTAGAAAAGATAAGGAAACAGAGCAAGAAACTCAAGAGACAAATAAAGGAAGGCTTTTCCTCTTACCTCTGCCACTGTAAGAATACCATACTGGATAAACCTTCCTACTGTTTCATGGCAAACTTGGTAAAAAGTCTGGCAGGGCTGAAAACAAACAAACAAAGTCATTTACAGATAAATGTCACTGTTCCATTTTTTTTAAAGACAAAAAACACCAAAGTAGCTTCCAGATCCTTCCATGTTATCCCCTACTTTACTCCCCAGGCAAGTACTATGATTTCTGATGCCCACCCTGTTGATAAATGCCTCCTCGTGGACAAAGCCAGAGAGACCTATTTCCCTGGCTGGTGGTGCTCCTGATGTGGAACCACCTGCAGAGGGAGCTCCTGAGCTCAATTCGCTCCCAGAGTGGAGCAAGCCCTATGGTCACTTCTCAAGCCCCCAGGGCCTGTTTCTTTGTCTTTATAAGACAATCTCTCTGCGAAGACCATCTTACAACAAAGAATGTTCGCAAAAGTAGTGAATGAGGAATCAAGAGTATTACAACATGACCCTGGGAAAGGATGAGGCCAATCTTAAGATTCTCACCTGTCCCTACCCTTCCCCATCACACATATCCAAGGTTCATGCAAAACAGAATCACCATTCAATGACATCCAATGAGAATATACAGGACAGCTGTACTCAAAATACTTTTACTTGCAAATGTACCAATACTTATTCATATAAGGGGAAGAAATATTAGAATACAAACAAATACGAATTATACTTGAGAAGGAAATATTTGTGGCTTGATATATATGTCTCATTTTAAATATCTAAAAGTGCCAAGTTATAATATAAACACTAACTTATACTTCTGGGCTTCAGTTTCCTCACTTGTAAATTTGTAAATTGAGAGGGTGTCAAACAGATGATTTTTTAAGGCTGTTTCTCTTATCACCTGTGGGCCATCATCCACATGTGGGTGTGTTAATTACTGACAAACCATGACCCAGACCCTTACATCACTCAGTGACTTTGAGTCTAAGTACAAACATTGAGCAATCTGTTCTCTCATGCCTTGTAGTTGCATGAAGGGTTCACTAGAGAGGTGAGCCAGACACAAACCAAGATGGTCAATGCCATGTTGGTTTTGTGGTCACTGACAGCAGGAGTGGAACAGAAAGCTGTAACAATGGGCAAAAGTTTTCTATGAAAAAAACAAAGGTGGTTTGTTTTCATGCAAATGCTCAAGAGAAAACAGGTAACATAAAGAGCCTTCACTCACGAGAGAAATGGTGCCTTCATTGGAGAGTAGGTAGCATAGGCTGGCGGCCTTCCGCACCAGCTGCTCCTGGCTGATCAGGCTGCCGGGGGTACCTGCGGGCCCTCCTGAGCCCCTCTTATTTAGAACTGCATAGAGGCTGCAGGCTAGGGACATAAAAGCAAAAATAAAAAGTCACCAGCACGTGGTCTCCAAGACAAACTTCAACTGGCTCTAATAAACTCAGATTACCTTAAATGTGAATATATCAAAATAGTGTCCTGCATTTACTGGAGAAAATCCCATAGGATTCCTATGATTCCACATGATCTGAACTCTATGAAAGGCCTTCCCAAGGGCTCAGTCCCCTCTGCTCTCCCTCCTCTGTGCTCTCTCCATCACATAAGCCCTCCACTCTCTTCTCTGCCCTGTGCGTGTCATCTCAATTAGCACTTCAGCTCCAGGACAGTAAGGCACTTTACCCCCTCCACAGTGACAAGGGTACAGTACACACACAGTGGTTCAGTAAATACCTGCTGTAGTAACATGGCCGCAGATTTGGAAATTAAAAAAATAACAATGCATTTCCTCCAACAAGAGGCTATTATCTAAACCAAAGTATACTCCACTGTGTGTTTTAGGCCCTTGTGCTTTCCGAGAAAGTATCTTAAAGTATTCCGGGCCTGACGTACCTATGATGGCCTCCATGACGAAGACATGGAGCACCCCGTTGCTGTAGAAGTTCAGTTCAAAGACTGACGGCACAGTTGTGCTGGGAGTGATAAAGAACTCATCATTCCTGCTAGTGTGCGTGATTGTAACACAATTTCCCAGCAGCTGTATAGCATGCATGACTACATCTTCTGAATTTCCTGAGAACCCCAGGTCAAAATCACGTGCCAGGACTTCCTCCTTCATCACAAAGAAGTCTTCCACCAATGTGGAGAGATTGATTCCCTACAGACAGAGAAATGATCTCAGGACGGGGAAAACCGCTTTTCTAAAAGGCCAAGAGGCCAATATTCCCAGGACTTTTTTCTTGCGTTGGCTTCCCAAAGCTTGCTCTTGGCACCTATAGAAAAAGCCCAGACCACCAATGCAGAGCAAGTCAGGAAACCGCTTAAAAAGTTGGTCCCACAGGAATGTCACAGTATTCCACATGCCAGAGACCACTCTAGCCACATCACATGATAAGTATGTAAGATCACAAAGGGAAGAAAAGTTCTGAAGGTGAGAAGTCTTCAGTTTTGAGAAAGAATTTCCTTCATTTTAAATATCTGTTTAACATACATTTATTTGGAGGCTATATACTAGCACCATGCCTGGTGCTGAGAACATGACTGAATGGGACAGACATGGCCTATCCTATCATAGAGTTAAGACAAGCCTACTGTGGGAAGACAGAGGGTAGGCCCTGATATACAAATCACATTACCTAGAAACCATTCACTATTAGAATACAAATCATAAGTCAATGAAATATACCTTATTTACATTAACCATGTTAATCAAAGAATATCGACCACTGAGCCACATCCCAGCCCTTTATGTTTTTTGTTTTGAGATGGGAACTCACTCATGCTGATCTCAAATTAGCAACCCTCCTGCCTTAGCCTCCCAAGGAGTAGAGACTACAGGCATGTGCCCCCAAGCATGGCCTCAAAGAGTATCTTATTACTACATATAGTAAATAGGCTGACTTTTCTTTTATGTAGATTCTTCCTTCACCACGTTTATAAACTCCCTTGGACAGGGTCCCTAGCTTATTTTACTATTTATCTCATAGTACTAGCCAGGAGTGAGCCAAATCTATTCTGAAGATGCCTCTGAACAGCGGACAAAAGCTTCTCAAGCTTTCTAATGAACTGTGTGTGACATCACGGACATACCTGCCTGTGTCTGTAAAGCAGCAGGCAGGCCACGATGTGGGTGGACATGATGGCACAGGATTTGCTAGCAGCTGGAAGGCAAACACAAAAGCTTTAGTTGCACTTTTTTTCTAATACAGCTGAAACATTTTAAAAGCATCTTAATTTTAAACAGGAGTGTTTAAAACTACAAAAGTCCTCTGCCACATTTCCTATAACTGTGATTTACCAAAAGGAAGTTGTAGCAATACACTGTGCCCTGATAAAATGGAACCTCTTTAGAGATCATTATTCATCATGCCACCATCTAAGACAGGTCTGTCTTCAACCCAAGCCAAAAGGTTTGGGGTACTTATGACCAAGAGATACCATACTGAGGGCTGGGATTATAGCTCAGTGGTAGAGCGCTTGCCTCGCATGCGTGAGGCCCTGGGTTCGATCCTCAGCACCACATACAAAGCAATAAAATAAAGACATTGTGTCCATCTACAATTAAAAAATATTAAAAAAAAAAAAAAAAGAGAGAGAGAGAGATACCGTACTGAAATACCAAGACCCAAAAAGGGGAGCCTGTTCTTGGGTTCTACTGGATATCCCCTCTGTGCTTCCTGACTTGTTCCTGGCCTCACTCTATTAGAATTGCAACCCTACTTCACTCTTCTTGCAGGTACTCACCAAGTTAGGGTGAAGGCACAGGAATACAGGAAAAGGAAAAATGTGGATTTGAACTCAGAAAAATTTGGACTTAAATCCTAATTTCTACACTAATTAATTTCATAGCTTGGAGCAAATGAGATAAATTCCTGAGCCTCAGTTTCAAAACTACTATCCAGTTCATTGGATTGCTTAAGAACGAAATGATGGCCTAGCAAGGAGTCTATTTCTTTTTCTTTTTCTTTATTTTTTTGGTGGCCAGCGGGGCGGAGAGCGCAGGGGGCCAGTGCTGGGTCTTCTACATGCTGATCCAAATGCTCTACTGCTAAGCTACACCTCTGGCCCCTCAACCTGCCCTAGAGATGGGTAGCGAGGGCACAGAAATATATTTGAAAACATCTAAGTATATATCCCAACACTTTTATAGAAAATTATGTGAACACCCATGGAATATTTTGAAATGAAAATATAGTAAGTTTTCTGACAAATAACAATGCATTCACAAACATATCACTCACAATTGGTCTCCAGTGTTGATTTTAAAAAATGTCCTGGGCTGGGGATATAGCTCAGTTGGTAAAGTGCTTGCCTCTCATATACAAGGCCCTAGGTTCAATCCCCAGTGCCACCAAAAAAAAAAAAAGAGTCCAGTACCATATTTACAGTCATTAAAAAGAGTATTTATATAGAATTCTTAAAAACATTAATAAATGTGTTATAATGAAAACCAGTGTAGTAAAAAAAAAAAAAAGAAAGAAAGAAACTAAAAATATTTTTAGAGATTAGATAGCAATGCCACTGGGTACTTGGATAGTGGATTCTGCTGTCTATTTCACCTTTGCTTTTTCAACAATTAGAATGTATCACTCTTCACATCCAGATCTGAGGCAAAACAGACACATAACCAGCTGTGCTTAAGAAAGGATCTTGTAGGCTAGGGATAGAGCTCAGTGGTACAGTGCATGCCCAGCATGTGTTCTGGTCCATTCTTCCGCACCAAAGAAAGGTTGGAGGGAAAAAAGAAGGAAGAAAGAGACTCCTCTTTCCCAGAGTCAAGTAGGAAAACGAGCAGTCAGAGCAGAAGAAGCAAGGAGATCCTGCTGGTCTGAGTACGCACACACCATGGTGCGGACTCATGATTTTTCCCCCCAGTATTGGGAATTGAACCCAGGGACAGAGCTATATTCTCAGACCTTTTTATTTAGAGACAGGGTTTCACTAAGTTGTTTAGGGCTTGCTAAGTTGCTGAGGCTGGCCTAGAACTTGTGATCCTCCTGCCTTGGCCTCCCAAGTCACTGGGATTACAGGCATGTGCCACTATGCTCAGCAGCTGCTTCGGGTTTTTAAAGCAGCCTCTGAAAGAATACACAATGCTGCAGCTTAGAATTTAAGGGAGGCTCATAATACCCACAGCTCTAATGCCACTCAGTGTCACTGACTTCAAGTATTTGTATACAACTACTCCACTGAGAGAGCAGCTCTTTGAGCACAGAACCATTAATGATTCAATTTGTATTCCCTGCAGCTATAGCAAAGCTTTGTGTGAAATAGCCACTCAATATTTACTAAATAAAAATACCCATGGAGTCAGAGAAGGAACATGAAACTATGAACCTAGATGTTGCACCACAAAAACACATTCATGAGCAAAACAGGCCACAGATCATTTTGACAAAACCTTTTTTAAAAAAGCACAAGAAATACCACATGATCACCTACTGCTTATTAGACACTAAAAGTCAAATAATTTGTTCATATTCCCTCAAAGCCCCCCAGTATCACCTTCTTTTTAATAACTTGCCTATCACCACCTGTAAATTAGGCAATTGACCTGGAAGAGGAAACTTTAACCTCAGCAGATTCCAAAACCTATGAGGTTTGCACTGCACCATGCCAAATCTAAATCACAGATTTAAAGAGTGTGGAATTCAACTCACTGAATAGAATGTGCTCAGCCAGATTTGCAATCAACCTTCTTCGAAAGAATTCTTCTGCTGCATTTCTGGATTCATTACTGGATATTTCCGTACCTTCATCAGCAGCATCATTAGGTCTGAAAAGATTTTTTTCAATCAGCCTTCCACTGCCCCACTCTTTTACAAGGCAAAGTACCTGGGACTAATCTATAAATTAAATCTAAATTTAAATCTAAATCTAATTTAAATACTTCAAATTACTACACATTTTATATTTAAACCACAAAAAGAGTATTTTATGGGTTGTTTCCCTCCATAATATACTTAATTATGTTCAGTATCATCTCCTGAACAAAATATGCTATTTAGTTATGACTATAAATAGTTGGCACATCACTTCCAAAACCCACTAGCAGACAGAACACAAAATGCAAGATGTCATGTTTTAAAGCATGTCTGTAAGCCCAGCAGTTTAGCATATTAGAGAAAGGGCTTCATATTCAATTTCTTTAAGTTATAATTCAATTTGAATTCTGTAAAACTCAAACAGCAAAACTCTTTCACATGCTTCACTTACGTACAATATGCACAATCTAAACTACTACCAAGAAGAATTCAGTTCAAATATTCAAAAGCATAAATCAAATAAGAACTTGTACATGATTCACAAAATCAAAAAGATTTCACATGCAAATAAAAGCCTCCAAACTAATGTGAAAGCACATTTCAATATCCTTTATCAGATCACAAGAAAAGTTACTACAATAACCAAGTAAAGAAGCAGCAGTATGTTCTCAATAAAGTTAATCTATTTTTCTACATAATGTCAGAAATAATAGTTATTTGGTAGCCAATATAAAAACATTTCCAGAAATCTTACCGTGAAGGAAGTATAGCTGGTAACAATGCTTGCTCCAGAGAAAGCGGAGCAGATACAGGCTTCTGACTTTGGCTTTCTAAATATTCCTTTAAAAAAAACCAAAAAACCTATCATCAATACTTCCATTGTCTCACTTTTTTATCAACATATAAAACAAAGGGTAAAAAATGGCCCATGCTATAGAGCATGGGAGTGCTTCCTGTACCCTAAAGCTGTCTTCAGAAGTCCAAAATGATTCATAAAAAGTTAGTAAACATAAAATCTAAGAACTAAAAATACAAAGAACAGAATGATGTTTAAATAAAATCATTTAAGAATTAAAGGGAAAACGTTTTCTCAGATCTTCACTAAAATCATTCAACATTTCCAATGCGTAATAGTAATAATAGAGACAACCATACTTTTTGAAGGCAATCTGGCAACCTGAGGTTCACATAATATCCAAAAGAACATCAACCCCAAAACAAATCATAATAAGAAGCTGTGCTATAGTTTAAAAATATAAAAAATAAAGAAGTGGCAAAAAATGACAAGGGTCCTCTGAGCTGAAAGCATTTAAGACCAGAAAGTCTGTGGTATAGACTTTTTTAGAATCTTTGAAGTTGAGCCAAAGAAGTACAAAAGGAGGAGATATAACACCCCTGCTCCTTGTCCCCGGATTCCTCCCCCATCCCTTTCTTCCTCTTTACCAATCTGAAAATCTAAGGAATTTAAGATAGCAAGACTTCAGGGAACTGGTAGTCCCAGACTTTTGATGAAGATGACATCCCCCTTGGGATAGCTAGGTATTGAATTCCACTCAGTAGGATATAGCTTAACTGTCAATTTTACCCAGTGGGAAAGTGTTTTGAAAACTTTCCCCTAAATGCAATTTTAAAATATAAAATACTGACATTTATCATAAAGCAATATACGAGATTCTCATAAACTCTTTAAAAAATGTAGCAACATTGAGCTTGTTACCTCCCAAAGACAGACACTCTCCTGTGTCAATAGGCACATTTTGGTGGGAAAAATTTAGGAAATGCTACTGTTGTCACAGTCCTTCCCACAAAAGAGGAATCAGAGGCCCCAAGCACAGAGAGGTGGGGTTAGGGCCAGAATGACAGCCCAGATCATCTGCCTCCAGGGCAGTGCTCCCACACGCCATGGACTCTCACCTTTAAGGAAAATGGTTGTGCAAAGTCCACTCTGACATATCCATAGTTTTTTCGTAACATTCTAATAACACCTCTTGCTACGCTCCAAAGGCTCTCGTTTTTCTTAGGTTTGCCCTAAATTCCAGTGGTGAAAAGATAACATGGTGAAAATAAAGCTAACATACATAAATATTTGTTTTCCAAAGAATAATTTTGTATAGAAATTGAAGATTCATCTTGAAAGAGAAAACAATAACAAAGGAAAATAAGTTATTAACTGAGACCAGTCAGAAATTAGTATTCAAAGATACCAACAGAGGTAGTCACATCACTGGGAGAGACAAAAAACTGAGTCAATAAAAAACATTTAATACTAGTTCATTTAATATAATGTTCACATCCTTCACAAAAAATACAGCTGCAAACTGGTGAGGGATAAAATGATGTAATACCCTGAAAAACTGTTCAAGTTTACAAGTAAAGATAAGAGGTCAAAGAGGCCACTTAAGAGTGGTCCTCCAAATCCTAGAGTCTGAATACCTCACTTCAGGTAACTAAATGCTGGTCAGCCTCACAGTGGCCTTTGAGCTGATTATTCATCTGGACAGCACCTCCTAAGCATGTATGCCACATCAGGCATGAGGCAGACTGACAGCACAAGAAGAAAGCTGTCAGATAACAATCCGGGTCTATTGATTTATTTTTAAAGTCTGCAACTGCCGAGTGTCCTTGAACTTCTGACATTTTTGAAGCAGTAAGTATTTTACCCAAGGCTGTTACACTAAATAAGACCAGGAATAAATTCCTCCAGCACTCTCACACTGCCAACAGGAGTGTATGTTGGTAAAAACCATCTGGGCAAACTGTTTGGCAGCATTTACTCAAGCTGAACACACATGTACTTTACAGCCTACCAGTTCCACCTCTGAGCACATATTCCACAAAACAAATACCTCCGGTTGCCAAGAGAACTACATAAGAATGATGGCACAGAATACATAAATGATGGATGAATATAATTATATATATATATACACATATATTATATAAATTATGTATGAATAATCATACACGGGAATACTACACAATTATGAGAACAAATCAGCAAAATGGATGAATCTCAAACACCTGCTTGAGCAAAGGAAACCAGATGCAAAAAGAACACACACTCTATTATCCCATTTATACAAAGCTCAACTATGGAAAAAACTCATCTGTTCTGTAGGAAGTCAGATAAGTGGCTATCCTTGAGGGCCTAATGATAAGACAGGCACAGAGGGACTTCTGGGGTCCTGATGATATTATTCCTTCATCTGGGTGCTGTTACTAAGTGTATTCACTTTGTGATAATTCAATCTATGTGGTTATGATTTGTGTGCTCTTTGATAACTACTACACTTCAATAAAAAGTTTATGGAAGCCGGCATGGTAGCGCATCCCTATAATCCCAGTGACTCGGGAGGCTGAAGCAGGAGTACCGTGAGTTCAAAGCCAGCCTTAGCAATGGCGAAGCACTGAGCAACCCAGTGAGACCCTGTGTCTAAATAAAATACGAAAATAGGGCTGGGGATGTGGCTCAGTGGTTGAGTGCCCCAGTATGAAAAAAAAAAAAAAAAAAGTTTATGGAAAAGACTGATGCCATTTCTCAAATTAACTTGTAGTTGTTTTTCCAACATAACCCTACCAGTTCTTCAGGCATAACTAAAATCGGCAAATAAACAGCAGGCAGTTGGGGAGAGCAAACCACAAATAAGCCACCAGTTAAGATGATGACTCAGTGGCAAGTGTTCTTCTATTTTCCAGCCCCACAACCAAAGCCAGCACTGATACATCTGGTCATGCACTCTGTCCAAGTGCAGGACAAGAGCATATGAGCACTACCCCATAGTGACACAGTGGATGAGGGCTACTCAGCATGCTCCCAACCATGTTTCACAGTGCTCTAAAGTCAGGGAGTACCTAACAGCAAATCCAAATGCTAATATTTAAATCTACAAGCAAGCTCTGAAAAGCGATGGTGACTTCTGTGTAGGCAGACCCCTTACCAGCTGTTCGCCATTGTAGTGACCTTCAATGATCCGATCATAAGAGATTCCAACAGGTATGATCAAGATGTCTGGGATAGTATTGGTAGACAGAGTATCGACCACCACTGACAAGAGTCCTGCCCGTGCACAGGAGGTCTTCCCACTCCTTGAGCGCGTGCCCTCCAAGAAAATCTCTAAGAACTGCTGCTGCCGAAGTAGTTCCACTATATGCTGGAATGTAAAGAGAAAACAAAGCATGAGTTCAAAACCACTCAACTGAGCATCAGACCAGAAAAACTAATCTTAAGAACACAGAAAAAAATATAACTTCACTACGGACAAAATGTTTTGCCCACACCAAGAATAGCAAAGCAACATTGCCAACACCATATTTGGTGATTAGACTCATCAGACTCATACCTAGGCAATAATCAAATTATTCAGAGAACATTTTTTTAAAATCTCATCTGCACCAATCTCTTCTCCCTTCCACTGAGAAAGCTAGCATGAT